>JAVTVY010056879.1:0-29289 GCA_036873755.1 Hanleya hanleyi | reverse complement strand
TCAGAACATACCAGGAGAGTTGATATGTTTATGGATATGTTCTTGTATTGTTTGTGATATATTTAATGCTGTCAGAGAATTAGATAAAACAATTGATGTAAAAACTAATGCTAACAGCATCCATTCGCCAATTTTGTAACTTTGTGTCACTCTGCATCTTCCCGTATGTTTTTTTGGTGGATATTTGGAAACGATCCCATATTACAATTCTAACCTAATTCCTACGTTTGACAGAACAATATACAGCTACGACGTCAAATGAAGTATCTGAATGTCTAAATCACCGAACTCAATTATTTTTGGTGGCTGACATCCGAAAAACCCGTCCTCTAATGCAGTAATCAGTTGGTTTACTTCATATCCTATGGTAAATGACGCTCGTTATATTGAGGAGTTAGAAGGTAATCGTACAAACTCTTTGCCGAAGTATTTGACCGATGAATAATTTCGGCATAAAAACCATTCTGGTGAGTTAACAACCAAGCATTTCAACCACAAAAAACTTTTGACGTAGTTTTTAGTGCTTTTGATGCAATTCAATTGTATTTTGGAGATGGCCCCTCGTGGACGTCACAGGTCAATGACGTCATACTACTTCTTGATATTAAACGATCGGAGAACCTTTGCTCAATCAAATGACACCAACCACGTACACCCCCATTTTGAAAGTAGAAAGATGCGATCCAATGGTTGTCGTATTTCCTATTTATTTCAGCACACGGCAATAGTTTTCACCACCACATCCTACCTGATCTGCAAGAGGAGAGAGAAAGCTTTCAAATGATGTATAGTTTGTATCTGTGTACGTTGGGGGGGGGGGGGGCATTTTATTCCTAAAACACAGGGTCCCGGTCGCTCGTCTATTAGTCTGCCTAACTGTAGGTTTGGTAACTGAGCTTTTTCCAAATATCTTTTTTTTTAGATGCTGGGATCATTGAAGACAAATCGGACAGCTCGATGCCTAATTTGTTCAAGTTTACTGATATTTGTTTTGCCACAAAATGCCATACTAGTGGGCGGTAATTAAATTCGACAGGATAAAACATTTGTATATGACAAGTTTCCCCGCAGTAGTGAGGAAACGGCTGAGTCTCCGAAGAACATTCAGTTGACGTGAGGCTTTACGACATAATTCAGATAATGCTTGTTAAAAAATTTGGTATTAAATAAATAAACCAGAAGTTTCCCCGAGTCTTCACACGTAATTTGGACCCCTTTCGCTCTGAGGGTCACATTGGTTGTGGGTCTTTTTATCAATGGGGTTTAAATTTATCTGGGTTAGCTTGCATATTATTATCAGGCCAAACTGTATATGGCTGTATGACGAGAGGCCATTATGCTTAAGTCAATAAAGATGATTATCTGTGAAACAACCAATTAAAACCTCACTTTCTCTTTCAATAGTGTTGATGAGTACACACAGATCAGGGCGTATATAGGACAGAGGATTGTCATCTGCGCAATTTGCCTTCTTTGATGAAATAGAATATATCGTTTAGAACGATATTGATTCACCCTTGTGGGACTCCTTTTTGGCAGTCGCTTGCGACTAGCCATTGCTATCGAACTGGCATTTTGGACATGTGACCGCTTTTCAACCAATCATATATGGCCTAGATTGACCAGGAGCCCTCTAACTACTATTCGAGTCAACAGAAAGAAAGAGTTTCACATCCCGAGCATAAATATTGATCTGAAAACTGGCATTCCTATGGTGTTCCATTTCGGCCATTTTTGCGTCGCGCGTCGCAGGCGACGGGAAGGGCGACGTCGCCCACGACGTCGCCCGCGACGTCGCCCTTCCCGTCGCCCTTTCCGTCGCGTTCTTATAATGTTAAAAGATACAACGCGACGCGACGTCGCCCTTTTTAAACGCGACGTCGCCCACGACGTCGCCCGCGACGTCGCCCTTCCCGTCGCGCGTCGCGCGTCGCTTTAATCAACACGACGCGATAGGCGACGTCGCCCACGACGTCGTGCACGACGTCGCTCGCGACGTCGCCCATCCCGTCGCCCTTCCCGTCGCGTTCTTATAATGTTAAGAGATACAACGCGACGCGACGTCGCCCTTTTTAAACGCGACGTCGCCCACGACGTCGCCCGCGACGTCGCCCTTTCCGTCGCGCGTCGCGCGTCGCCTTCCGGTATTTAGGACAAAATCGAGCTGCGCATGCTTAGGGAGCAGCTACACTCTCAAAAGTAAAGTGTTGGAATTTCAACACTTAGTAAGTGTTACAAAGATTTTTACACTTAAAGTGTTGGGTCTACACCTTTAAGAGTCACGTTAACACTCTAGGTGTTGGCTTGTTAGCTCTTACAAAGTGTGGATGTCAAAGTGTTAAGAAAAGTGTTAGATGACTTAGATCTTACACTTTAGGTGTCACAGACATAACGTAAGGCGAGCCTATACACTTTGATGTATACCCAGCCCGCTGTCCATATTCTACGCTGAACTTGTCGATAAAACAGTTCAGAAAATATGGAGAAATTGCATGAGAGAAAAAAAAACGTTTCAGAATCGAATTGTCTCGTGTTTTAGGACACCTGCAGAATTAAATGGCCTCGTGTTTCATGAGGCCCATTCTTTCGTTTATGAATGTACTATAAAAATAAGCTTATAGCTGGTGGCAGCAACACAAAAAAAAAGTTGGCCGGTGGCACATGCACCTGTAACTGCATGTCTCAGTACGAGTGAACTCTGTGAACTTCGTTTGCTATGATCGGCTTCAACACTTAAACAGTGTTGCACTTTTACCGCCAAAAATGTATCGGTTGTGTTTTTGCCCGCCAAATCAGAGACACCAGATGTCGCTGAGGATAGAATCCGTACTTTTGATTGGTCGCTTGCCTTCTTGTGGACCGCGCGTGTCGTCTGCCATTTAGTGAGGCGGCGATAGAACAGGGGAACACACCGGCATTCCCTTCTCTTGGTAAGTATATCTAAGGTAAAAAGTAGTTTGCGAAACTCTTTTTAAACGTGTTAACTAGTTAAAATGGAAGAAACTGTTTTGTAAACTTTCGCTTCATAAATCACCTTTGTACAGCTAATATCAGCCGGAAGCGCTTTTTGTAAATCCCGCATCACGTCAAACTTTATCAGTCGACGCCGACTTATCAACGAACTTTTACACAAAGTTGTTCGTGTTATTACGAACATATAACCAATAAAATTTTAAATTCTGTACAACGAGATGTACATAAACCATATTCATGTTTTCGTGCAGTCATTTTTACGCAAAATTCTCTGTCGGACCTCGTCCGACACCGTTGGTTTTCTGTAAACACGGATCGAAATCGCGTCAGTCAGAGAGTCATATTCCCTTGCTTGCCATATAAACTGAGGGTTAATTTATTGCGATGTAATATAGTCTAATGTGAGAAAACAAAGGTGTAAGCCCACAACTAATCGTAATTCGATGCAATGTGCCGCTGATGGTGTGACCCTCCATACTGTCGTTGACATGTTGCATGAATTTGTCGTCAGTGAGACAAAATCAAATAGTGCGTGCCAGTTCAGTCCGGGCATGTTATTATGTCAGGTCTTTCTGTAAATTACTGTTTTGTCTGTATAGTATATACTGATTTAGAAGTAAACCCCAACCAAAAGTTATATACGAGTTAATATTATGTACAGTTTGTCCAAAGGGACATGGGGATAAGTCCCAGAAAGTTTTAGCTGGGGGCCGCCAGCCATCCCGTAAGCCTCGAAGAGACATCAGAGGCAATTTTTAGGTATATCACTGTCAGTTTTCAGATGCATCCATTTAACTGAACTATTATAGGTAGAGAAAGAAAACATAGGAATACCCCAAAAATCGACTTGAACATAATATTGAATAAATTTCATTAAGTTATTGAAAGCATCAACCATCAAAGTCAGTCCTCCTGGGGACAAATGTTAGTAGTGTAAAATCCAACATTTTATAGACAGCTGCTGCCTATGGATGATTTTCATATTCATTAAATAGAAAGAAAGCAAAAAAAAACTATTGTCATTTTTTTTTTTTTGCTGTGTCCTGGAATTTCTCTTTCACAACCAGGGCAATCACAATCAGGGTCCTTTTGCAATATGCATTTACTTATTTTTATTACTTTCCTTAGCATAATCACTGTAACCACATTTCATGTTTAGTTTTTCCTGAAAAATGCATATTATAATTGTTTCATTTAAGCCAGCTGTCATGATAAAAATCCATATCAGATTTTATTTTATTACTGTATTATTTTTTCATATTATTAAATTGCTGATCAAACTGACTGTCTAACCTGTGTAATGTATTATTTCTTTCATTCTTTTATGTTTGTTCCACTGAGCGTACATCTATGAAGATAGGAAACCCTCACTACTCACTGTTTCTTAACTGTTCATAGACTGCACAAGGGCTCCCGATTGTACATTACAATATGGAGTTATTTCCCTTGATTCATTTTTTTTTTCAACCAATCGGCTTTTTACTTAGCATTTACCTCTTTTCATCATAAACAGGAGGGTCCAAACAGGAGAAGCATGTTAGACTGAAGAAAACATCTATTGTTAGGGAGATTAACCTACAGGTACTATGTCACCGTACTAAGTGGGCATAGTTATATCTTCTCAACTTCAAGGGTGCATATTTCTCATATAGTGGGTTCATTCTGTTACTACCTGAGTAAGACCTGTCCTGCCTAACTATTTGAAGTAAGTTGCGTCAGCTATGCCCGGCCCCTACACAACTGCACAAGGGCTTTAAATAACATAACATAACCATGTTTCTCTTGTTTATATTGTAGATACTATTGTTTCTAAGTTCTACCTGCCTTACCAATGTATATAATATATGTCTTTCTCTGCCTTACTCTGTATAAATGAGTCGCACAAGTCAGATTTATCGAACATTAGCCACAAGTTCCTATCAATAATACCTTCGGTTGATAGTCACAGATGACGTTAGCCCGAAAACATCGGCTAAGGAGTCTATTTTTTTGGTTGTTGTTGTTGCTGAATCTGACTCCTTAGCCTGAATTGTAAAGAACTGAGTAAGACGTCAGTTGCTCGACATCTTTAACTGCACACGTAGTGGGAAATTGAGACAGAGGCACAAAAAACATTTTATCGAATAAATAATATGATTTGGCACCTTCAGCAGTATTACCAACATGTAATGACTCCTTTAACTCTTTACCCCATACGGCCGCCTTTGAGCGCCTTGCACGCTCCCCCATAGAACCGCCTTTGAGCGCCTCGCACGCTGCCCCATAGAACCGTCTTTCAGCGTGTCATCGCTGTTCCCATGTGATGGATTACTTTCGCAATTTTTGCGTTTATTTTGAGTAAAACCTAATTAAAACTATACATTTTCAGAAAGCCAAAATTTAAATAAATCTGACTATATAGACTGTTGGTATGTTTTGTAGTAAGGGTAAAATGAAATCGGGAGAGGAACAGAAATAATCTATGGAAAATGCGCGATTAGACACCAAATGTGTTTCGTGTGCTTCAAGGGAAATGTTCGAAAAATTGTAAAACCTGCTTCCAAATTCCTGAATATTTCACGTAACGCGAGTATAAACTACCAAAGTATCTAACCTTGATGACTAACTCATCAAATCTGCCCATCTGAGTTTATTATAAACATTTCCCGGGACCTGTTGATCTCCCGTTTTAAAATTTATCCGCCATTCTTTCACCACGCTGTGTTTCGTGGACCCATGGCCATGGCGACCACGCGCAGATAAACCGACTGCTCCAATCACGCCGGGCCTCTGAAAAGGTCGCTCAAGGTCGCTCAACGTTGGGCCAATCAGTGATGCTGTTTTACTTCACCTTGTTACCAGCCCTCGTTCTCCTTTAGGGAAGTATATGGGACTTTTTCAGTTATAGCTCGTTCTATACCTGCCATCTCATGATGTAACTGCGAAATCCCGAATGTATGGAAAATAAGCTTTACAATGGTATACGATAACACAGGAATTGCAGCGGAACAACAACAACAGAACGCTGCAAAACGTAGCTAAAATGCGACAATTTCTTCGCTTCTTTCGTGATTTCCAACAGACGGAAAGCAGACACAACACATTTTCTCGCAAGATTACTTATTTTTACATTGAACGTTGCTGATATTGATATAAAACGTGAACAAATTACGTAGAATGGGCCTGTGGGAGACCATTGGTAAATATTTTTCCACATGACATAGGACATAAAACGGGATATTTTACATCGCTGGAAACGTATCAAAATTGAAATCAGTCCATGGGTTAAAGACCTACGCCATTACAAATCTTTTATGGGCCAGAGAGAGAAAATTCTCCACAAGTAGACTATGGGGTAAAGAGTTAATTTGACGAATTTCCCATCAAACACAGATTTTGTCAAGAAAACCGTTTCTTTCTCCACAGTTTACAGGGACATGCGGAGAATGGGGTTGACCTTTTGGATTACGTCGTCAAGAAATTGATCCAACACGGTTATAAACCAATAACCACGTGTATTTATTCACGTGATCAGAAATATCACGAGATAAAAATTGCGAAGGTCCTGTCCTTACAAGATGTCAGAATGGTGCGAAAACGTTAAAATCAATCAAGGTTTTTCTCACACATTTGATCACATTTTGTCCACATCAAAACAGTCATGATAGATGGTAGTCCAGTATAACGTGACACCAGGCTTTCTTTTTTAATATGTTGTTGTTGACTGACAAGCCTGGTTAGTCACGTAGACGGTAGGCTTTCATAGTTAACGCAAATCAAACAACATATGAGCGGTAAAAATGGCTCAAAATGAAAAAATAAAGAATTTCGCTGCCCACTCACCTTGATAATTTCAAATACCAATACCTACTGCATTCATATCACGTAATTCCCAACTCTGACAAGTCTGATAACACACGAGTGCACCCTGGCAATCTAGAGGTACTTTTCCTGCGCAGAATTTCTTCTCGCAAAAATGGCCACAATAGAACATACTTGACCTTAGACCTTATTTGGGGGTATCACGTGCTCACACAACTCGTCATATTGTACGGGGAAACCCCAAAGGACAAAGGGATTTTCGTTAATTATCGTGTTATTTCCTATATCATTGAATAACAATACAAATATTTGCAAAATAGAATAAGCCTATTTGTTTAGCTTCCACTTCAAAATCTACCAAGTTCTTACTTAGTGTTCATTTTTTGTAATCCACATGTTTGATATTGTTATGTAAGCTTGATAGGAATCTGGTTTCATGGGCTAAATGGGGGGTGACTGGGATGGGGAAGCTCAATTGCTGAATGCTATATAAAAAATACCCTGTGCTAGGAACTTAGAATTTTCATCCCAAAATGCCCCAAAATGGCTCAGATTGCACCACAGAGCATCTAGGTTTTCTGGCGGAATGGGGGCCTAGGCGGCGGCCCCCAGACCCCCGGCCTAATTTTTAAACGCCTCGCTGTGCTCGGCAGTTAACAACCACATACACCTGTTTGGATATGATTGTACAGGTGTTCCCAAATAAATGGACAACCCTGCAACAGGAAGTAAAATTTGCCGCGGGAAATTGACAAAGTTGACAGGACCCACAACAGTGATCAAAGATCGTCTTGAAATAAATTTTCAATGGATTATTTATTGCATTGTCCGTTCCTTCAGATAGATCTAGACTTCTACCAGGTATTTAAGAACATATATCACATTTTATCGTTTTGCTAGATGAAATTCTACTTTTCGCATGGACAGGTAGATTTGTTTTTCACTTGTCGCCGGGAAAATTCAATTGTCCGCGGCAGATAGACAGGCGTTATTTCGACCGCTGTTAGCTAAAACACGTCAAATCTGGTAAACCATATAAACTTAAGTTTATAGTCATCTTAAATTAGACTTAGTGACTGTGTTTTTATCTTCCAGATTTGGCAAAATTCTACGCGGCATACATTTGTATTGGCTTCACATCATCACGTAAAACCTAGGCGCGCGGCGACGCGAAACATAAAATCAATATTCCCCGGCCTAATTAGGAAGTACATCCTTCAGAACACTGATTCACATACATGTTAATTGAATGAGGTGTGATTTCAGTCAAGACTTAAATAGTGATTGTGACATACAACAACAAACTGAATTGTTGGAACATAGCACCATGTAATTTTGTCTTGTAGCACCATTGAAAAATATCCACCAAGCTCAGACCTTGTTATTTTAGGCGCGTTATCGCGCGGGCACACCCGTTTGAAGAGGCACTGAGGCGCATTTTGAACGTGCGCCTTAATGATCTCCTTCAAAATTTTTCCATGTCAAATTTCAAGGCCAGAATTTCGCGTCATCATTCGCCTTAGAGGGCATTCGGGCGATTCGAAACAGATTCGCGCACAATTTAATGTAAAATTAAACGTCACCAGTTGAAAACTTATGATTGAGCCTCTTTCGTTGTTGTTGTTGTTGCCGATTGTCAACCCACGTGCTGTTTTCAATGGCTTGTTCACGGTCTCCCGACATGTGACATGTCCGACAGAGGAGCGGTTATTAAGTCTGAGTTTTAATCAGATTGACTTTTGCCCATCTTGTTTTCACGGAATCGATTTATCGTTTCCCACGATTATGCTCTGAATAAATATGGTATGCTTATGGTAGTTTCTTTACTCGCTATATTTGTTTCATACTGACCGAAAAAGGTATTCCAATGAATATAAAATCCCTGTTTTATATCAGTGTGACGTCACTGGACCTAAATATCATTACAACAGACCGCCATAGAATACCATGCTTTATTTGCAGTTTACTCTGTGAAATAAAATCATAAAAAATTACAATAATTTAAATGTTTTCCCACACTAATCACAATGGTCTTTTTATGTGATGTAAACTATACTTGACATGCTTGAGGTTTTACTATCACTTTAATATTTATTTTCAGTAAACACATGTATTAGGTGCCACTGTCATCATAATGATGAAATCCATTTGTAAACATACAAACCAATGTTGTCAAGAGCATGAGGAAGGTATTTATTTTGCATATCTGTTGACAGAATGCACACAGTATGACTCAGTGCACATATGTAAACTCCGGCTATTTCTCAGCAACATGCAGTACTGATAATAGGAGTTACTTACCTGAATGCTCACTTGACTGGATTTGTCCACATTTCCAAATCAAGATAATGACATTGGAGATGTGACACTGCCTAAAACAGGCCAAATCTTCAACTCTGTTAGTTGCACTTGAGATGGTACTAACCATTTTTTTTTTTCAGCATATGGGACGCCACAATCGGGCCAAACGACAGAAGTACAGATGGCGTCGAAGGACTCTAAAGAAACAAGAAAAAGCAGGCGCAACACTATGTAATGATCCTGTGCATGCCACCAAGTGTCCGGATAAATCTGCTTCCACAGCATTTCTCGAGGACAATGACTCTGACAGCAACATAGATTTACCACCATTTGTGGATTCTCCTTGCTCTGTATCTTCGGACATGTCTGAGAGGAAACCTTCAAATTCAACTGAATCAGATACGAAGAGTACAAAATTGACTGAAACACCAAAGATACACACACCGCAGAGAAAAGAATTGGTCAGCAGCACTAGTATTTTGGAGGTATTGGGTGTCACAAAGGATCCTTTATATCAGAGCTACCAGAGATTTGTGTCCTTGAAGTCAAAGCTAAGAAAGGTACATGTATTTTGGAGTATACATACTTTTAATTCTGTTACAAAGTATGGGTTTTACCTGTTTTGTGTGCAAACTGATTATTGATGGGAAACTCTCGAAACTGTTAGGTCATCTCCATTCTGCACATGCACTCTATGATGGCCCAGGCCTATTTTTAAGATGCAATCAAGGTGGCTGCCCATTATGTTTTGGTTCATTCAATTCTTTTCGTAAACATGTTAATAAACATCACCAGAATCAGGAAGCTTTGGATCATGTGATACAGGGCAACATAGATGAAGAAAATACAGAATATAGCCGTAATGATGAAGGTACAGATGATTTTAACATCAATGTTGGACTTGCTGAGAATCGGTCAGTTTTTGCAGAACCCGAGAACTCGTCTGCTGAGAGATACCTTGGCCCTTTCACTGAGGAGATAAATAAACAATCTGTTATGTTTATCTTGGGACTGTTGTCTCGGACAAATACAACACGAACTGCTGTTCAGGAAGTTGTTGAGATCACAAGTGACCTTTTAGAATCAATTGTCGGTCGTCTTCAGGTACAGACAGAAACTGTGTTGCATGATTTTGGCATCGATTTGTCATGTGGTAAAGTGCAAGAACTTGCTGATGATTTTTCATCTGCTTCAAAACCGTTTGTTGCCTGCAGCAGTCGTTTCCTGCAACATAGGTACTTTGTTCAGCACCTTGGTCTAGTGGAACCACAAACCATTGTTTTAGGAATGCGTTACGACACTGTTACTGATGCAGATAATGGTCAGTGTAAGCAAGTTCTTGTTAGGGATACCTTCCAATACATTCCGATGAAGGGTACACTGGGTATAATTCTCAGTGATAAAGATATACAGCATGAAGTAAATAATGGGCATCAGTCAAAAGATGGAGTGATGAGACATTATAACGATGGAAGGCAATACAAAACACACCCTTTGTTTTCAACATCAAGAAACAGTTTGCAACTGTGCCTCTTCTTTGATGAATATGAGGTAGCTAACCCTCTGGGATCGAAACGAGGTGTTCATAAGATAGGAGCTTTGTACTACACACTGCAAAATCTCTCCCCATTCTATAATGCAGCATTGCACAATATACATACCTTGGCACTTTTTAACTGCATTGATCTGGAAAAGTATGGGTTTGGGCCTTTTCTCGCCCCCTTTTTAGAAGAGTTGTCTCAACTGGAATCGGATGAAGGGATGGAAATAAACCTTAGGGATGGAACATCAGTGACAAAAAGAGGAACACTAACTCAGCTTGCAGCCGATAACTTAGGAGCAAACGGCATTGGTGGCTTCGTTGAAAGCTTTGGAGCGAATTATCCATGTCGATCATGTTTAACATCTCGTGACCAGTTCAAGGATATGCTAGACTGTGACATTTGTGATAAGCGAACGCGGTTAACCTACCAAACGCACCAGGACATGCTTGTTAATGATCCTGCATCAGTGAGGGAGCATGGCGTAAAAGCCCTGTGCCCATTAAACAAATCTCGGTTTTTCCATATCACTACAAACTATTCCCCAGACATCATGCATGACATCTTAGAAGGAGTGGGAAAGAGGGAGTGCAAACGTGTTCTCTCCTGTCTGATTCTTGATAAAGAGCTATTTTCATTAGATTTATTGAATGCCAGAATTTCAAATTTTAGTTACGGCTTTGCAGACTCCAAAAACAAACCCAGTATTATAGCAGCTAGTACCTTGAGGACAGTAGACACCATGGACTTTAAGAACAGTGCAGCACAGATGTGGTGTTTCATGCGCGTGTTACCTCTGCTCGTTGGGGATAAAGTGCCTCGAGGAGACCGGCACTGGGAATTGCTGTTGCGACTTCGTCGCATTATGGACATTGTCTTTGCCCGAGAGACAACCGACGCATTATGTCGTTATTTAAGGTGCCTTATCCAAGATCACCACAAATTGTTTGTCGAGTTATTTCCCGAAGCCACAGTTACAGCAAAGCACCACTTCATGGTACACTACCCTCAGATGATGCAGGAAGTCGGACCTCTTTATAACTGCTGGTGTATGCGTTTTGAAGCTAAGCATGCAATTGGTAAGAGACTTGCTGGTGTGGTGTGCAACTTCAGAGACATCTGCTTTACAATTGCAGACAGACACCAGATTAGGCAGTGCCAATACTGGTATTGTAGAAGTAAGCTAACAGGTAAATCTGATTACATTGCAAAGACTATCACTGTGGAAAAGGTCTCCGAGACAGAGGGCAGGAAGGTGTTATTGGACAACATCAGTGGTCTCTCTGAACATGAGGAAATATATACAACTAAGTGTGCTTCAGTCCATGGCTCAAAGTACAGAGCTGGTGTAATGGTGGTAGTGGATCATGCGATGGAAATGCCAGTATTTGGCCAGGTAAAAGCAGTGTATATTATTGGTGAAACTCTATACCTGTTTGGCACAAAGTGGGTTACTGAGCACTTCGATGACCATTTCCATGCTTATGCAGTTGTGGAGCCTTCTGTAGTGTCTCACTTCCTTGTCAGACCAGTGGAGCTGAAACATCACCATCCTCTACACCTGTACAGCTCTCATGAAGATTTGGAGAGAAGACAGTTTGTAGTCACCAGGAGTGTCATTATTGGATAAACTAGGTGCTCAATATGTTTTTTCTTCATTACAAATGTATATGTATATTATCAGTTATGAATCATATGATGTTTGTTTGAGGGGGCATACAAACTATTTACATGGTCAGTGTGGGGAATTGTTAATTGTACTGATTAACAATGGGGGGGGGGGGTTATTGAGACCTGTCACCTTCCTGAGTTGAGACCCTGACAAGTCCACTTGTCATGCTTGTTGAAAGTTCAATAATTGTCCAAAATCAGATTGTCCTGGGCAAGTGGTCAAGCATTTCCACCCCTGCTCAAGCAGGCAATTGGCAATCAAGCATCACACAATCTGGTGTTTGAGTGTTTATCGTTAGAAAGTTAATTCTTTGGCAGAGTATAAAATAGATGTTTTAGTTGTGAATAAACACTGGGTAACAGTAACAAATCTTTCCAAATATTTTTTATCCCCCTGGCATATATGCCCATGGAATATAGCGTAAGCCTGTCCGTTCGTTTGTCTGGTTTTCTCTCTCACTGTCTGTCTGTCCGTTTTTCTTGTCAACGCAACTCCTACAATACGGTTCACCTAACACTCGGTGGATATTATCGGCACAGCCCGGAGATGCGTATGTGCTCTCCCTGGTGATGGAGATTTTTTCTTACTGGGTTATTGCCCTTTACAATTCAAAGTGGATCCGTCCATCCATATTTCTTGTCAATGCAACTCCTACACTTTTCATATGGTTCACACGATACTTAGTGGATATTACTGGCACAGTTTGAAGATGCGCATGTGCTCGTTGACAAAGGATTTTTCCTGACTGAGTTATTGCCCTTTACACTTCAAAGTACTATAGATATGATATCTTATCAACCCATCTCCTACATTTTCACATAATACTTGGTTGATGTTATCAGCACAGTCTGGAGATGCGCATGTTTACTTTTTGTTGATGGAAGATTTTTTTTCCTGCTGAGTTATTGCCCTTCACAGTTCAAAATACTGTATATCTTGTCAAATCAACTCCAACAACTTTTGATGTGAATCACATGATAGTTGGTGTATATTATAGGCACAGTTTGCAGTGTGCTTGTCCTTTGATGTGTTGTATTGCACATCATTGACTTTCTACACACAGAAATGCAGCAGTTTTCCTCCCTTCTCTTCACTGACACTGGATCGAGGGGTTAATCACACCCACTACTGATGGCTCTCGTTCTTCTACAAAATATACATATTTGTATTGTAGTCTTTTGTGGAACTGGTCATTTTACAGCATTGTAGCTAGGTATTCCAATTTCCCGATGGCAAATTCCAGCCCTCGCATTTCACCACAGCAATCAATTGCAGAGGTAGATGCCATGGCATAATCAGTTCCCCGTGGCAACATTTAACATGGTGTTAAATACGAATTATTTCAATATGACATTATTTTTGCCCGAGCGAGTTTTCCAAATTGTGTTGGTTGAAATTCTAAAATGTATCTATGTCAAGTCATTGGCAATTTTCTTAAAAAACATGTAAAATTACAACTGATTTGCTACTGTGTTTTTGAATACGGTACCTTCTTTATGTACCTAATCTGAATTTCCTCATATGTAATTTTGATGTGGGCTTTGCTGGTCTTTGGGTGTCTTTCTAACTATTCTAACATTGGTTGTTTTTGCAGTTTTCTGAAGATGGATGGACCTGCATCTAAGAGATTCTGTGTGACCTATGGAGATAGAACGAAACTAATATATGTGACCAATTTGTCCTATAAGGAGATATGGGAAAAAATCAAAGAGAAATTTTCTGTAGAAAATTTCTTAATCCAAGTGAAAATTCCAGAGTTTGAAAAGTATATTGATATGGAGGGAGATGAAGACATATATGTACTGGAAGATGCTATCGGTATACAAATTCGAGTTGTGCCGGGTTGTGCCTACCAGTACCAGTTGTGTGGAGATTGACCCGCCAGCCAACCCTGGACAATCTAACGCAGAAACTCTGGTTCAGTCCTCGCCCCCAGCTTCTCCAGGTGTTTCGGATGCATCGGCATCTACTCATCACCATGATAAGAACATGAACGATGTAAGTTATATTCATTAGTCAAGGCCCATAAAAAACCCTTTGTGGTTGATTTTACTCTCTTACTCTAGTTCTTCGGCCCCGAGGGGTTTCCAGCGCACCTTTCCTGTCATTCTATTTTTCAGGGCTGTTCCAGAAAAAAGTGTGTGGGGGGGTGGGGTGGACAGAAGGCACTTTATATATTTACGTATCATGGGGGTCATGGGGTAAAAGAGTTGTATAATTACAAGGGTGGTTGCCTGATGGGTAAACATAATGGCATTTATATGGGTTACATATTATGTTCAATAATATGGGTGGTGGGGGTCAAATTATATTTAATTACATGGGTAGTGGGGGCAAAAATAAAGTGCCTTCTGTCCCCCCCCCCATGTACTTTTTTCTGGAACAGCCCTCATGTGTTTCTCTCTTTTATCACATTTTCTCTCCTGAACTTTAGAATTATTTCTCAGCTTTTCCTTCTTCCCCGTCTACCATAATAGAAACCCCAGCGTCCCTGAGCTTGTCATATTAGGGGACCAACAGGGAACGTTGTGATATGCATGTAGCTGAAAACAATGTAAAACTCTAGTTCACTCACTCTCGGCAAACTTTATCCCAGTGTCCGAGATGATGTCTATCCTCCAGTTGTGTACATGTGCAGTTAGGGTTTGTATTGCTGACTAGAAATGATATACTCTTACAATTTTACAGGGTTTTGTTAGTGATGTGTTGGATCATCACCCACGTGGACCGAGCATCAATGAGGAATACAGTAAAAATGGAACACTGTCATCTGAAATGCGGATACTTCTGGTGTCCATAGTCACCTCAAGACTGGTGGATAAATTTGGATTGTGAGTATAATAACCCTTTGAAGGATGTTCGCAGCATGGTACAATTTTGCCTGTGTTTTTACCTCCATTGTAGAAGATTCAAGTAGAAACACAATACAAACATACTTGAAAGACAGGCTTCATGGTTCTGAGAGAATCGTGTTTCAACCTCTGTTTTAACAAGGAGCTCAGGGTTGCAGTGGATTGTAAATATATTAGGCCATCTGCAATAATATTTTTGTTTCCAGTAACCAACTTTAGAAAATTTGGGTAGGTAGGTAGGTAGGCAGGAATTTTATTTTTTTTATTTCTTTTATATTTTTTTAGTAGATTTTTGACCTTTTTGTACAGTATTTCTTGGAGTACTGCTGAAAGAAATAAAAAAAAATTGTCTATACAATTTTTTTTTTTTTTTGACTGCAAAATATATGGCTAGGTAGGGTTACTGGAAACAAATATTATTGTGGATGGCCTTAGGCCGTTCATAAAAATATGTGTGTTTCCAGTAACGAGAATTTCAAAAAGTAGATAGGTAGGTAGGCAGGGTTCTTTTTTTACCATCATTCAAACACAGATGTTATCTGGCTATTAGCAGGGCTCTCAAGGAGAGGCGAGCGATCACCTCCTGCTCGCCTGAAATAAAAAAATGGTTCACCACTCGCCTGTTTTCGTCGGTCAGAATAAAATTTAATGACATTTTCAGCTGTTGCTGTCAAGTTCTTGACTTCCAAGATATCTCGTTGTTCATCATTGGCACGTTTCATAGGTCAGAATAAAATTTAATGACATCTTCAGCTGTCGTAAAATTCTTGGTTTCGTAAAGATCTTCTTGTTCAGCAATTTCGGAAGGCTTCCCGCCATTTCCGCTTCATGTGTTTGTGCAAAAAGTATAACCCTGTGTCGGAACGAAATCACAGGTAGACTGGTTGCCTCCCTTGTATTTCCATACAGACACGTTTTGAGCCGTGGGTTGTGATTTCCACAAATATAAAATCCGTCAAACACCACGGCTCAAACCACCATGGCATTACGCCGTTTTAAACATTACATGTAGTTTCCGATTTTGTTTAACATTACATCACTGCGTTCTAAACATTAGTGTTCGATTTTGATTTACTCTCGATGTTACGCGAACTTGACTTTCGTTCCACGATCAAGTCCATGCTTTTCATTGACCTCACGCAATTCCGGTGCCAAGCACGCGTGCGTTTTCGTTCCTGACAATTTTGTCACTGTTAGCAAGATGTTAGCGGAAAATTGCACGATGTCGAATCCGAAAGGAAAGCCGATAGAACTATCAACGTACCTAAAATGGGGAGAGGAACTTACATCAGTGTTCCGAATTAAAGAAGACTACAACACCGTTCTGAACCGCGCATATGTGACCCACATATTCTGTAATGTACTTGTAGAAGTAATTTCAGCATTTCACTCGCCTCAGGAATTTCTCAGGCGAGTGATAAAAGCACTCGCCTCACTCGCCTAAGCTTAAATTCAGGCGAGTGACGAATCACTCGCCTTCATTTTGCTCCTTGAGAGCCCTGTATTAGACAAAAACACAACAGCAGAGAATTAAAGTGTTGTGAAATACAGTAACTTTGTATGCACCAAAGTGTACAAGATGGCTCTCTCATCACATGGCCTGCCCATTGGAGATGTGGTCATCAGAGAGGGCTTTATTCCCATCTTCTACTGATGTCTGTACCTACAGAAGGGCAGACAACCCACCCATGTACACCAGATTGTCAAACTTGTTCAGAACAGAGTTAAACACACGGCAGTTTCCCTGATCAGGAGTCTTTTTTTTTTCGGCTTCATAAAAGGCCTACAACTTTCTCTCGCAGCTGCCATCATAGTGCCGGATGCGTTAATCTTTGGCCTGTGGCTGTTTATTTCTCAGATGAAATATTATTTCTTTGAGTATTTTTTTGTGCCCAAATTCAGTTTTCAAATAAATTGACCTCGGATTAGAAAGAGTGTCGAGTTTTGAATTTTTTTTATCCCCCTCCCCCAGTAATCCTGTGTTACTGATTTTACTTTGGCCTACCTACATCATAAATTTATGTACAGCGGGGAGTTGGAGTATGTTACAACTAGCCGACTTTTACGTCATCCGAACTTGACAAGTGTTTTGCTTTTTTTGACCACCGGTATTCAGTGGCTAACAGTGACGTACTGGTAAATGAATCCCTGTATGGTACCAGAGTTTTGTCCCTTTGTGCGTATTTGTCAACTTAAAAAAAATTAGCTGACTTCAGACTTTTTATTTGCCAACGAATTTTTTTGGTTGGTCAGGTTACGAGTAACAGAAATATTATTATTATGGACTGTCTTAGTAAGGGTTCAAAGATTCATTTGAGTATGGTACATGTATATTATGAGCCGTGATAAATGTAGCTCAAAATGCAAGTTTGAAATTCTAGGGGTTGACGTAAAGCAAGCATGCAAATAACTCTCTAGCTTCTGCCGGACAAATTCCCAATCATGCTGCAGAAGTCTACTGTATTTTGGGTTGTATATATGGACATCAGGGGTCACAAAACATTTTTTCAGTTGGTCGCCATTTGTCGAGTGAGGCTAAAAATCTACTCGCCACATTGGCGACCTAAAGTTTTATTCACTCGCCAATCCCTAACGACCTTTCGATGTAATAAAGTGACAGACGAATCAGTCTTTCCAACAACATGATAATCCAGTGAGAAAAAAAAATACCCTCGAAATTTTGCGCGAAGGAAACGAAACGATTGTGTGTCGGTTACGCAAATCCGAAATGACTTGAATGAAAAGTCGGGTCAGGTGAAACAAAAGTTCCAAACTCTTCTCTGCAAACTTTTACCACATGACGTTTGTCTTTCAGCATATAAATTTACTGAGCTGGTTTTACTTGACTACAATTGTTTTAGAAGCGACACTGAAGTCAAAACGCACATGTCGTGCTTCAGGCATACCATCGCATTCTTGACCTTGAACTTGCAAATTCCCGCCAAGATTGTTTCATGGAATTTGTTTACTATAATTTTTACTATGATGATTTCATTGGCTGAGAACGGTCAGCGGGTCGTGGATTAACTTTTCTAGGGCGAGCACGTGATCTTATTGTGTCACGCCTGTGCATGATTTCAAGAGCACGGATATTACATCAGACCACGTGGTCTCTATAAATAGACTAGGCTTCCCCATATCTGTATCGGGGTCATTATTTCCTGTACATTTTAGGCCTGATTGGATTTCGCTGCCTGATAAACTAAACACAAAAATACTTTGGCGCCTAAACACTTCATTGACCAAAAATTCACTCGCCACTTTGCCGAGTTACTCTATTTTTTAATCGACACATTGGCGAGTGACTGGAAAATTCAGTCGCCAGTTGTCATTTTTTAGTCGCCATTGGCGAGTTGTCGACCGGGTTTTGTGAGCACTGGACATACTGCATATAGGTCACCAACAATTTAGTTAGTACCTGATAGTTTGGTACCTCGCAAAGAAGATTTTTGTGCCTGACAACATCATGAAAATTTAAATGCATTTCACAAGTCAATTACTATTTTTCCAATTCTATGATTCTCCTTCCCTGACTGATATGCTGAAAATGACATTCAACTTGAATTCACTCACTCGTTACTCCATAGTAAAAATTGCATTTACATGTTCCTCTCTTTTGTCTTTAGTTATCCCACTGTTCATCAAAAGATGATGGCAGCAAGAGAAATAATCGCCAAATATCCAAACCTGACGGATAAGAGGAGTAAACATGGTTATGTAAGTTGAAAAACTTATTTATGATCACAATCAGATCTTCCTTTTTCATATAACTCAGTTTTTGTTGTGTTGTGCTGTCAACCTTCATGCATTGTTAATGTAGGTACATGAATTACCATAAGTTATACCAGTTCTCTGCGTCGTGGGTATACAGGGCGATATTTCGTCGATAATGAATATTTCACGAGCCTGAAGGGCGAGTGGAAATATCATCTTCGAGACGAAATATTCCACCAAGATGATATATCATCTTCGAGTTGAAATATCACCCTGTCATGCCTGTATACCCGTGCAGGGGCTGGTATAACGAATTTATCACATTGAATGAACATGTTGAACATTTTTTTTCTGTTACCTCCATTTCGGTAAGTTACGTATAGTATACTGCCTATGCCGCACTGATACTGTAACAAAATATCTCAAAATATGCGGTTGCACTGCCCTCCATAGTGAACAATTTTCCTGACCATTTCTTTCTGCACTGCAGGAGCACTTTTTTTTGTCCAGATGGAGGCCAGTCCGGTTATATCCAGGACAAGCTCAAGAACCTAAGAAGAGCACTACCCTCGTCAGCAAAGCTGAAGCCCAGAAAACCAAAAAATGAAAATGAGTCCACTGCAGAATCCACTGACTCTGCACCCAGGAAGAGGAAGACCCCGGCAGATTGCCTACCATTACCAGATGAGGAGGCAGAAGAACTTGCCCTATATTGTAGAAGATCTGAAGATAAAGAGGAGGTTATCAACGCCATGGCAGCAACATTTCCGAACAGGCAACAGTGGGTAGTGAAAGAAAACCCCTGTGTTAATGATGTTCTGAGTCGATACCCAAGGTTCAAGGATATTCCCTTGTTGGTAAGATATTTATGTCCAAAGAAATACAGCAAACTGGCGATTTGAAATTTAATTCCAGGGTTCATAGATCCTTGAAACTCGCAGGAAAATTGAAATAAAATCTCTCCAGCATGATCATTCTTGGACTCCTACAAATGACTCAATGTATTGGTTTCATAGATATTTCTCTTCAGAATCTTACGGTGATATCGGTGGCTGAATGATCTGAAGCGCTTTGCCAAAGAAGCTAGCCTCACACTGCTGGCATGCAGCTTGTACCAGTTTGACCTGGATCATTTTCTGCCAGTGGATTTTGACCAGAGTAATTTTGACTCCGGTCATTTGTCATGTAAACGCTTCTGCAAATTCTCACCCGGGTCGAATTGATCCAGATCAGACAGTTGTTTTTTTTACCCCTCTGCCATTTTGGTATTGTCGTCGCATTTCAGGCAACACCGCTTGAGACACAACCACCAAATTTTCAGCACTTATTTATGTAGTGCTTAGTCAGACGCCTATCGAAAGTGGCACCCCTCGTCCGATATTTTACAGAGTTATGGCCCTTTACAGATATATTAATTTCTGTCCTATATGCCTGAATGTAAGCAGCTATATCTGCGGAACTGTGTTCGGTATAAATACTGTATTTTCTACAAGCCAACAAAGGATTACTCACCTCGGCTTATGCAGTTATGGCCGTTTCGGATGTAATAATAACCGATTTTGTTATTTGTAGCTGAATATACAAGTTATATCTGCAGATCCGTGTTCAGTACAGCTTATTTATCTCGGTTCTTATTTTACAGAGGGCTAAGTCAGACACCTATCGAAAGTGGCTCCCCTCAGTCCATATTTTACAGAGTTATGCCCCTTTACAGACATATAATTTTTATATTTCTGTCATATATGCCTGAATGTAACCAACTACTGACCTCTTTATCATCCCACATAGAACTACCTCTTCCCCAATTCACACTACACATGGGTCTCAATTTGACACTTGGAGAAAGCCAAGGGGTTTTGATTAGATTAATCATGTTTTTTCCTAACGGCTGCAGTGTAAACGCAGCTTAATTGTTAAACTTTGTTATTCAATTCTTTTACAGATTGATCAAGAGTTTCAACATCTCTTTGGGGCAGAAACCTCAAAACAACTGATTTCAAAGTGGGAGGTTCGATTTGTCCCTGGGGTTCTACAAGGGGCTAAACTATCGAAAATGATGAAGGTCCAAGAGCTGGTGAATGAACTTCTTGAAGTTGAAGGGAAACCTGAGCCAACAACAGGTAATATTACTGCTTTACTGCCCTAGGGGTTGAAAAACATGGGAAAATGGTGTGTGGGATGGATGGCGTAAGCGTTCACCCAACTGAAGCTAATGGGAGCAAGTGCACATTAAAAAAGGTCGGAGGAAAGAATGTGTCCTATTCAACAACAAAAAAAATGTGCAAGTTTCACCAAAATCGGGGAAATGAATTGCAAGATTCAAATTGACTAGACACTTATGATTCACCATCTCCCAGATTTTGGTGAAACACGCACATTGGAACAGTGAGTCTGTGTTGAAACTCAAAGTATACACAGCTTAAGGGGAGACGCACGTTTACATATGGGGGCTGAACAATAAAAAAATTGAAAATGAGATTTTGTGCCCAAATTTCACATAAATACATTTATTGGCTGACAAAATCATTGAAAATAGTTTAATTAACCCTGGTCCTGTCGGTCAGTTATACGCTGGTCAAAGTGTGAGTATCAGACTGTCGGGCAGAGTTGAACTGTTCAAAATGGGCTCAAAAGAGGCGACTGTCTGGTCGTTGAAATTTATAAATAAATTGAAATAATGGATGGTATTTGATGCAAGATACATCAATTTGAAACACTGAACATACACTCAGAAAATATTTGGCATTTTACAGCTTTAGAAATATATAGGAATCGTAATTCGGCAAAAATTGTGCACCGTAAAACTCGCGTAAGAATTCTATCACGTTCAGAGTACTACCGATGGACGGTCTGTTTTGCTTCATCTCCACTTAATAACTCCTCTAAATTCTTATAGATGTCACAGTATGTATTCCTGGTTACTCGTAGCATAACGATTAGGCCTTTTTTTTTTATTGATTGGTTTACGGATCCGCCGACCTTCATTTTGCCAAAAGTGAAATAAAAATAAAATTGTATTTCGATTTTTTTTTATTCTCTGTCGTATCCGCTGATGTGTCACATTTGCTGACCTCTCTGTCGGAAGAATAAAAACATCAGGTGATCAGCATTTTCCTGGATTTATTGGAGTTGAATGGAAAGGACTCGAAACACATGACCATTTCACCAAATAAAATTGACACATTTTTACTACGTGACACGAGAAAGGTTGTAAAGAATGAAAGCAGAATGTCAATGTCAATTTGACATCTTTAACGTGGGGATTGTCTTCCGGGTTTTCGTAAGCTTGTAAACAAGGTGCGTTTTTACGCGTTTCAACAAACTTTTCTGAATAAATGACGCCTGTTTTACATTTGTAGACGATCTTCACATAAATAAGTGTCTTTTTTAATAATAAACACCAAACTCACGTGAAATAATTAATGAAATAATACGTTATAGTTGGAGTTAGCCGTGTCTGGTTCGATTTTTCCACACGTGGCTCCAAATTCTTTCGAAGAACGATCAAACGTCCGACAGTTTCTCGGAACGTCAATCTCCGCCTCAATCCGGTGTATTCCCAAGAGAAAATATAGTAGAACTCCTACGGAAACATCCATATATGGCAGAAGCTCATGATCATACGTGCATACACAGTTTGAAATATATGTATTAAGGTAGCGTGACGTCACTGGACCTAAGTATGATTGCAACAGACCACCATAGAATACCATACTTTATTTGCAGTTTACTCTGTGTAATAAAATATTACAATAAACATTTTCCGACACTGTTTGCAATGATCTTTGATTTGATGGAAACTTTACTTGAGGGTTTACGATCGCTTTAAAGCAAACTTTCTCGTTACATGTACTGTACTGTTTGGAGGATGGAGAATGGCTCTGTGTTGGAGCCTAGGCACATTGTCTGTTAATAAAAGCCATTGTTTGTTTCTCGTTGCAGAGGAGAAAGCAATGTATGCTTTTCTTATAACGGTAAACATGCTACCCTCTCATGTCACCAAAGCCAGTGCCAGATGTTCATCACTCACACTTACTGATTATTTGGTGGACTTCAAACCAGTAAGTTTTGAAAGTGAAATGCAAAGGTCACATCTGTATTTATTGTCCATACTCTTTTTGACATATGTAGCAATGCTTGTTCAATCGGTCTACATGTAGTTCATCTGAATCTGAGTGGTGCAGCCGTTAGAATTATGGTAGTGTCTTCAGGTGACATATATATGGATAGAAACGTTATTAGAGATTACTCGCTGAAAGGCCACCTTCGGCGGCTTTCATGCGGAAGCCTTTATAATTGCTTGCAATTCTAGTCGAAAAGCCTTTGTAATTGCTTGCAGTTCTAGTAATTATCAAAAGGGAAGAAAACTGTGCAACCAGTGACCTGGTTGGACTGGAAATTGTTTTATTGTATAAGTTAGAGCCTTTAACGGTACCTTGCTCTAACAAATTGCCCTACGTTGCGTCGTTTTTGCTGTGTTATGGTAACAGACAGACAGACAAACAAACATAATAAACAGGAATCAGCCATATTGGATTTTAAGCAGTTGGATCTTAGATTTTCTTGTCCGGACAATAACTCGTGAACGATTTAATCGATCAACTTCAATTTTGGGATGTGCCTTGACATTGGTGAGAGGACGGTTGGGATTGTTTTTTAGCAATGTGCCTAATCGAATATGACCGCCGTGAGCCATATTGGATTATAAGCAGTTGGATCTTGTCCGGACAATAACTCGAGAACGATTCAACCGATCTACTTCATACCTTGGGGAGTGCCTTCACATTGTTGAGAGGATGATTAGGATTGTTTTTCAAGGACGTGCTTAATCCAATATGGCCACCATCAGCCATACTGGATTTCATTGGATTTTAAGCAGTTTGATCTTGTCCGGACAATAGCTGGAGTACGATTCAACTGATCTACATGTACTTCAAACTTGGGGAGTCCCTTGACCCTGGTGAGATCCCGGTTAGGATTGTGTTTCATGAACGAGCATAAACCAATTTGGCTGCCATCTACCAGCGATATTGGATTATGTTGCATTTTAAGCAGTTGCATTTTGTCTGGACAACAACTCTAGAATAATTCAACTGATCAACTTCAAACTTGGGGAGTGCATGGACATTGGTGAGAGGACAGTTGTCATGTAGTATGTGTTATGGATGTGCATAATTCAATATGGGTGCCATCCGCTGTATTAGATTATGTTAAGCTCATCAGCGATATCTCCATGTTCAAATCATACTCTTCATCAATGATATGAGATATCATCGACCAAAAAAAATCGACCATAGAGATCCATGGCCCCCGCAGCAGCAGCGCCAACTGGTGCTGTTAGCGGGGGACATGCACCTCTACGGTCGATTTTAATTTCTGTTTCTGTCCTATATGCATGAATGTAACCAACTATATCTGCAGAACTGTGTTCGGTATAGCTACTATATTTTGGAAACTTATTTATATTGTTGTATTCTACAAGCCAACAAAGGATTACTCGCCTCGGCTTATGGAGTTATGCCCCTTTTGGATGTAATAATCTCCGATTTTGTTATCTGTAGTTGAATGCACAAGTTATATAGATCTGCAGATCTGTGTTTGGTACAGCTTATTCATCTTGGTTCTTATTTAACAGTAATGCTAAGTCCGACGCCTATCGAAAGTGGCTCCCCTCGGCCCATACTTTACAGAGTTATGCCCCTTTACTGATATATTAATTTCTATTTCTGTCCTATATGCCTGAATGTACTACCGGTATATCTTGATCATCCCACATTCAGG
Organism: Hanleya hanleyi; assembly: GCA_036873755.1. Classification (NCBI taxonomy): domain Eukaryota; kingdom Metazoa; phylum Mollusca; class Polyplacophora; order Lepidopleurida; family Hanleyidae; genus Hanleya; species Hanleya hanleyi. Next base: position 4,654 of record JAVTVY010056879.1, on the reverse strand, counting down.
GCCTGAATTTCGTTAAATTTTAGGAGAATCCAAGTTGATTCTCGCATAAAGGATCTGCGAGAATCAAGATTCTCATGTCGAGATCTGGAAATTTAGGGTTTCAAATTCAACTTATATTTGTGTGAATTTTATCAAGTAATTCACATCGCTGGTATTGATTACAGTCTTGCATCCCAATGAACTGAAATAAGAATATAATTTTCATGAAAAAAGAAAAAAAGAAAGACGTTATTTTCTTTATTTGTTTCACAGTTACACCTGTAACTCATCCAGTAACGGTGGCTCTGTTCTGTAAATTGGTTGTAAGGCTTTTCTTTTCTCCTTACTGTCTGTCCCAGACATGTCCCAAGATGTTTTCAGCCATATTTCGGTGACAAGTTATCGGAGGGCATTGAAACTTCACTCAGTTAAACTAAAAAGTACTAATTTTATTGTAAAGAATCAAAAATATTCTTCCAGTGGTTCTCAACAAATTGCAAAAAACAACAATTAGATGGGAGATTTTTGTGGGTTATTTTTTGACATGACGTCAAGCCTGAAAGTTATAACATTGGCAGATCAAAATGACATGGTAGGTCTGGTGATTTTCGTCAATTCTTAACAGATTTTAATGCAATGTTGGGGGGGGGGGGGAATTTGTATTTTTTAGTTTATATACTGTGTGAAGTTTCAATGTTCTGTGATAAATTGTCTCAGAAATATCGCCAAAAACGTCTCGGATATATTATCTGGGACAGACAGTAGATAAACGCTGGCGCATAGTAAAGGCTTCAGTGCGTTTTTTGCCAGAATTCTCGAACCTCCGAAAGTTTCTGGTGAGGTTTTTTTGTTTCTTGTGCATTGGTTCACCAGTTTCGATTCCCGTGCTTTTTGTTTGCCCGTCAGATTGAACATGACGACGTACCGAATTCGACTTCAACAGGTACGCTGTGCCGCTCAAATCGTAACTGAGCACGTCGTTGACAATTTCGCCTTTGTATTGGACTCGTATTTTTTCGCAATGCTTTTGACATACTTTACATACGGCCTTATCGTCAGTGTCGTTAAACGTAAAATCGAATTGATCTTCAAGCTCGACCTTCCACTTTTGCAGCGCGTCATTCTAATTTGTCGACTTTGGCCACCGTCCGCCATTATTACGAAGACGAGAGGAGGGCAAATCCGTTGTCAAGCGCAACGTTGACACGGGACTAAGGAGCTCGGCGATTAGTCAACGCAATAACCTATAGCCAATGGTTAACGAGGACACATATATCGATGGACAAATTAGACAAAGTTATTTCCCTTGGCATGAAAACGAAAGCAGTACCAGAGAATTTCGTTCTTGATCTGGCGTTTCCCGTTTTGGGGTAATAAATAGATTTTTAGAGTTGGACTTAAGGCGAATCAACTTAGATTCTCTCTTTTACATAGCAGGCGAATCTTTACGCGAGTCGATTCGCGGATTCGCGTCAAAATTCAGGCCCTGCACATTGAACTATCTCTTCCCCAATTCACAATACACATGGGTCACAATCACTTGGGGAAAGCTGAGGGGTTTTGATTAGATCAATCTCATGTTATACCCCTGTACATGTTGAGGGTATACTGGATTCCGACTGTCTGTCCGTCCGTGTGTCATTGTATCCATCCATTCATCTGTCTGAGTTGTGGCTTGGGTTTGCTTTTCACATGCCATAACTCACTGCTATTTATCCAAACTTCTACACTCATAAAAACATGTTGGTCTAGACTCTTAAGGGGCTGAGGAGTTGTAGCACCTCTGGTGCCTCATGTCATGTTGAACTTAAACTCGATTTCTATCGACATTGCTCACACCGCTGAACCGGCACGTGTTCGAGCCCAGCTGGTCCATGTGTGAAAGTTTGTCACTTGCCGAAGGGCGGTGGTTCTCTCCGGGTACTCCGGCTTCCTCCACCAACCAAACTGACTGTAACCATATGAGTGAAACAAACTTGAGTGTGACATTAAGCCAAATTCCCTCCCTCCCTCTATCGACATTGCCCTATGGTTCTGTACATTGTAACTTGCTATAGTGTACATTGTTGATTCTGCTGCAGGACATGGAAATTTCTCTATGTATTTGTCCATAACGATGTATGCTTTTTGTTTTACAGGCCGGAACGAGCGTGAAAGAATATCTTGACAAGCGAGTGGGGAAAATGCCAAGAAGTCAGCCCTACATATTGTCCCTCGGAACCAGACGTAGACCACAGCAGTTTTTTGTTATTTTAGATCAGGAAGCAATACCCTGTCCTCCTGAAATAACTTCAGCTGTTGATCGTTTGTTCAAAGTTCATTATGTCTTCAATTTACATTTTTGTAAACAGATATCTCTATTTTTCAAATTCCTAGAGGGTTGTGTTTACGAGATTGACAAAGATCAAATTCTTCCTCCCAAAGTTAGAGAACTTGAAAGAAACATATTTGCTGTCAACTGTGATTAAGTGAATGTTGGATCAGGAAGCAATACCCAGGCCTTCAAGTGTCTCCTATTTTTCCTATATTTTGCTCAAAACCTCCTATATTTCCTATATTTTGACTTTCTCTCATGAAAAGTAAATACATTTCAGAATTTTTTCAGTGTTTCTATGCTGAATCAAACAATGGAAAAGGTCACCTGAAAGACCACTACTGACCGCATTCAGTAAAAGCTATTTCATTAAACACCAGGAAACTACCAAGTTTGGAACATACAATGTCGTACAGACCTGTATCACACTCCTTTGTCGCCTATATTTTATTCAGAAAATTCCTATATTTGTCCTATATCTTCGCAAATTTCCTCCTATATTTTTCCGCGGGTGGTTGGGTGGGTTCAGGTTCCTGTTGCTTCAATGCATTTTGCTGAGAAGCAACAGGAACTTGACATTGTGATGTCTATAGTCTGTCCATTTTAATTAGTCGTCTACTTTGAAGCTTGTCAATAATCAATAGTTAACCCTGCAACAATTTTCTTTTTTGCAGCGTGTAGAACAAACTGAACTCTACAAAATGACTACCATTCCTCCGTGATATCGATAATATATCACGCTTGAAGTAACTTTATCATTCACTCCATATAAAACTCCAGTACAGTTGTTTATGCACCGGGCCTCAATTACATAGGGAGACGTCATAATGTATTCATACTCATTGGCACAAAGGTCATTAATGCCGAATACAGTAATAACAGGCGGTCCGTGAGAGTGTCGCATATATTTCATGCCCAGTGAAATTGCCGAACGATAAACCGCACACACCTCTATGACCATACAAAGCATTGTTGACCTTTGTGCTAGACAGCACGAATACATTATGACGTCTCCCTATGTAATTGAGTCCCGTACATGAAACAACTGTACTGGAGTTTTATATGGAGAGAATTAAAAAGTTATTTCAAACGCGATATATTGTCGATATCACGGGGAAATGGTAGTCATTTTGTAGAGATTTATCTGTTATACACGATGCAAAAAAAAAATTTATGCAGAGTTAACTGCTGATTATTGACAAGTAAAAACAGGCTAATAAATAGACGAACATAGCACTGTAATATCACTTGTCTTTATTGCACCATGTAAGCGTCTTGTCTGTGTCTTGTGCGCTGTCCTTAGTGTTTTATAGGGTGGATGGACGGTGTCTGGTTCCATGCTGCTTCAAAGATTTTTCTTCTTTTGAAGTAGCAGGAACACAACTGGGCTGGGTGGTGCTTAGTTGGTTCGTCGTGATATAGCTGAAATATTGTTGAAAGCAACGTTAAATTCTATTCACTCACTCACTTATCCATATTTTTTCCTATATTTTCACTGTGAGCCACTTGTAGGCCTGCATAACTGTCCTCCACAAAACGTTGGTTCAATGTTCACTATGACTATTTGCATGTTTGCAAACAGATATGTTTTTCAACTTCCTGGAGGGTTGTGTTTACGAATTTACAGGCCGGAACAAGCATGAAAGAATATCTTGACAAGCGAGTGGGGAAAATGCCAAGAAGTCAGCCCTACATATTGTCCCTCGGAACCAGAAGTACACCACAGCAGTTTTTTGTTATTTTAGATCAGGAAGCAATACCCTGTCCTCCTAAAATAACTTCAGCTGTTGATCGTTTGTTCAAAGTTCATTACGTCTTCAATTTACATTTTCGTAAACAGATATCTCTATTTTTCAAATTTCTAGAGGGTTGTGTTTACGAGATTGACAAAGATCAAATTATTTCTCCCAAAGTTGGAGAACTTGAAAGAAACATATTTGCTGTCAACTGTGATTAAGTGAATGTTGGATAAGGAAGCAATACCCAGGCCTTCAAGTGCCCCCTATTTTTCCTATATTTTGCTCAAAACCTCCTATATTTCCTATATTTTGACTTTCTCTCATGAAAAGTAAATACATTTCAGAATTTTTTCAGTGTTTCTATGCTGAATCAAACAATGGAAAAGGTCACCTGAAAGACCACTACTGACCGCATTCAGTGGCTATTTGATTAAAGACCAGGAAACTGCAGTTTGGAACATACAATGTAGTACAGACCTGTCTCACACTCCTTTGTCTCCTATATTTTATTCAGAAAATTCCTATATTTCTCCTATATCTTCACAAATTTCCTCCTATATTTTTTCCTATATTTTCACTGTGAGCCACTTGTAGGCCTGCATAACTGTCCTCCACAAAACGT
>JAVTVY010056878.1:0-28303 GCA_036873755.1 Hanleya hanleyi | reverse complement strand
GTGCATTCATCCGTGTCCGATGTCCGTCGATCTACTTGTACATGTATATACTGGCCTTGACTGCAAGATACCTGGAGAACTACTTGACGGAAGCTTATTTACTCGGCAAAGTCAACTATTTAATATATAATATGAACGCTTGAAAATGGACTCGTTTCATGAAACAAGCATTTAAATTGGAATAACTTCATACCTATCAATCTCAACATCAATATATTCACATATTAGAAATCCCCGCGAAAAAAAGTGAGGCAGTGAACAGGATTGATCTACTCGGATGAATCGCAATCTCTTAACATACCCTACAAACATATGTTTGTCAATAGAATGCAACTTTATTAAAATGTGTACTAACACGGAGTATTGAAGAAAAAAAATAAAAATACTGTTTACTTCTTGCAATAATATTGGTTAAACATGTTTGTCAAATCAAAACTCGATAGAGATTTGCCTGGGCCTGTTTTCTAAAGGAGTAGAGTGAGTGTTCCCACAGAATTTGCCGACTTAACTGGCCAGAGGGAGAACAGGTTTGAGAGAATATTTTGAATTAAGAGACATCCACCATAGGCGAACAATGGAAATATATATATCCACATCGGATGGTAAAAAAAAAAAAAAATTGTCCATCTAATTTTCATAATAGACCACATTTTGTCATCTATTAAAAATTAGACAATGTACAGCACACTTTGAAAGTTTCATTGGAAAATCACTGCCACGACTGAATAGTTTGAAGTGTTATGTGCAGATGAATAAAGCAAAAGTTAAGCAAAGGCAGCTTTTTACCTCCAATTTTAGAGAGGTTCTAACCTGATTAAAACAAAATAAAAAGCAGACCATGAATTTGAGAAAAGACTTTATTCCTCGCAAAGGAAATTACTAGACAAATACTGCTGACTGCAGAGCAGTAAACCTGGTGACACAAGAACACAACACCTAGCTGAGTCTGGTTAAAGAACTCCACCTACTATATACACACATGCTGCAATATTGCAACACCAAATGCATAACATAGCACTTGAAGTCTTTGTATAAATTCACAATTATATTCACATTATGTATACATACACAAATTTCAGTTCTAGACCAAAGTTTATGCACAAAAAACCCACAACGTTTTCTTCAAACAGTTGAACTTCAGAGAACTAACGTTACAGTAGCAGAGAAAATGCATCTTCATGGACAACTCGACTTCGATCACACTTAAAATTAGCCTCGATAGATCGGACTAACCCAAAGCATTTAAATCCGAGGTGTATATTTCTTCTGTAAATCTAGACGAGTCAATCAAAACATACCCAATATGACTATGCATAGGGTCAGTGACATTTCGTGTCTACAATTCTTTTGAACAGAGCTGGTGAGCTGATATGTCAAGGCTAATTCGTAGTATGAACAGAGAATTGACTTGTTTATGAAGATGGCAACATGAAGAATTAATGAATCAATAATCCCAGCACAAATCGGTTTCCCTATAGATCATGTATACAGGTGTAGCACTTCAGAATGTATAACGTTTTTATAGTTACGATGTGAAAAATAAATTGTCAGCATATCTTATCGAGCCTCCAATCATCAGCCTAAAATATAATGAATTGATAAGAGTACTCGGCCAGTTATTGACAGAAAAGATATATGGAGACTAGTTTACATGTGCCAGAACTTAGTTTTGGGGTGAAATAGTTCCATAGCAATAAACCAACCACATCACATCTTAATCTTTATTTGTGAAGGAAAGCTGATAGCTGGATGAGGTTGAAGTGATTCCGTCAGTTTCTGAAGAACCACGGCTGAATAAAATTAATCTTCTGTTTCACAGGCACTTTTTTGAAAGAAAAAAAAAATGACAAGGGAAGGAGACTATTTTTTTTTCTCTTTTGCAGACCAAATATATTCATCTTTTCTGACACACCGATGTAGTAGTTAACTACAATTTGCATGAAACCAATCCTTTGAGTCACTGGAAGAGTCAGCCTTCAACGATACTATTTCCTTTTAATAAAACTCGCGCACTTATTTTTGGGGAAACTATGAGAGAGAAATGTGTAAAACGAAAACAAAAATTCTATTTTTCGTTTTTGCTTTGGGTTGACAGCGCTAAAAAATTGACATGGTGGTGCCTATCAAGCTAGAAGTTTATTTTATCCAGCCTAAGCTTCCACGTTTACAGTTACCATTATTCAACGATAATGCTCCAATTTTTCAGTTTACGAACTCATCAATCTGGTTTGCCAGTATTATGTTTCGGTTGCCCTTACCAGAGTTAAATACACCTGAATAATCTCATGAAGGTATGCAAAAAAGCCATCACATATAAAGCATACTCAAATAATTACGACTGATGAAATAGGACTCTTAGATGTGATTTTTTTTTTTTGAAGTTTCTGGTCAATTTGTCTGAAGCTACTGCACTAAAATAGGATTAAATTGTTTTCAAGCTGTGGCTATCCAATTTGATGATGCAGCATAGGGCACAACCGGAATAATGATATATCTTCGATCATGGAGAAATGATATTTGATATGGTGTATAGCCCACCACTGGTTTGATCATGGATTTCACATAAAAGCTACTGGTGCAAGCACATCAAACAGATGCAAGAACTATGTTTTATGAAAATTGTAATTTTTCGAGAAACGAAGGTGGGAAATCGAGATGTGAGCATGTGTGACCTACTTCAACATGGACTGAAGCTACTCGTCCAGCCATTCTCATCAGTATCACTTTCCCCACATATAAAATCCTAGGTGAGCTGCATATCACTCTCCTAGCATTCAATCTGTATAACAATTAGCAATATGATAGAGCTCAGCCGCGGACTGAGAAAGCAAATGTCTGCCAGTTTTTGTTTTAGTCGTGAATTTGTTGAGTGATCACTCGCTCTTCCTAGCGAACGAAGATAGCTGCCAATCGGGTGTCCATCATGTCTTCATCTTGAGTGTCAAACGATCGGATATCCTCCGCACTGTTACCAAGGCAGGTAGATGTACATGCTTATCTGCCCCTACTTTTGCCTGCCTATCCCCTTCAATACACCTACACACAGATGGTGGCCTGGTTATTTAGCCATCACAGGACACGAACAAGCCAAACAATCCCTGCCATCTTATGGGTGTGTTTTTGAGATTACCGCCCACACCATCTGGAAAATGGGCCACAGCGAACGGTTCGAAGATTCCCACGCATGTTTTTCTTATTAACACCTAGATGTGTGCAAAAAACAATGGAGGAGAATGTTTGCCTGATGAAAGATGCTCATCGTTTAGTTTTGCCTACACGCAAACAGTGTAGCCATGGTAACAATGTTGTCCTCTCTGACAATGGTGTATGTTCTACCGAATCAATACTTTCACACTGTGATCCACCGCTCCACTCTCTCTCTCCCTCGATCACTCATCTTCCGACTTTCCCGTCAATGATGAACAATGGCTTTCATTGGATGCTGCAGAATACAAAACATCATGGGTTATATCACTTCTGTTTACTCACTCTTTAAGGTTACATTAGTAAAACTGATTACGGTCATTCTTTAATATTTCCAGATGTTTTATGCCAAAAATGATATACACACAAATAGAAAGATTGCTATTTTGGGGGATAACTCTCTCGAGTATGTAAAACTCTCAAAATTGTCTCCCTTGTTATCTAATTGATATGTTATGTTGCAACAATTGCGTCTAAAAGAAGCTAATATAACAAGAGCCTTATGGGCTTCAATATATGCCCATAAACAGTAACTATAATCTTTGCCTGGAATCTGACCTTTGTGAAAGAGGTCAAGGTCGGTCAACTTGAATAGGCTTCTAATTAATCACAAGCTACATATGTACTGCAGTATAAATTTGAAGGACCAAACCCTGATCCCTCGAGATACTGCATCAATCTGACCATGACAAAATAGGCCAAGCTAGTCAATCAAATTGGAACGGCTTCTATTCAATCACCAGTTGCATATGTAGTATGAAATCAGAGAGCCTAGATATATTATTTCAAAAGTTATCACAAATATTAAACATGGAACCATCTTCTGAAGCTTGGTCCACCGGTCTTCTAGAGGTCGTGCCAATTTATGGACTGAGTGGAGACTGCCCCGATGAAGTGACGACATTGCGCTGGTAGCAACTCTGACTTCTGAGGGTGAGGAAAAAGCCAAGATGTCGACTGTGTATACCTCGATATGAATACGCATAGATGCAGGAACGTCATGATTGGTATTGAGATACTGATGAAAAAATCATGATGCAATGTTGACTCCGAAAGGGAGAAAACTGCCACTCGAATCGTCGACCAGCGATGGTAACCATAGGAAGCGACGAGGACGAATGGGTATGTGAAGATCTGCGTCTAGTAAATCGATGGGGTTTACCAATCCCGAGAGATGTAGATGGCCCAGATCGATGAAACCGACGTCATCATGACACGAGGTGGTGGCGACAAGTGCCAAACTCCCAGCTGTAAATGGCCGCCGACTACCATATGGTTAAGGAGAAAGGGATCCAAACCTGACAACTCTATCCATGCGGAGGTAAGGGAGTGTGGTTGGGAACACTACAATACTTGATCCAATGACAGTCCGGTACAGGAGGTTCGTCTGGATGAAGTAACATGGAGACCATAACGGAGCCAGAGCACCAAACTTGTAAGCTCGGACATCTCCGACACAAAGGTAGTAGTATGCCATCTATCCGCAAACGTAACGCATCCATACTCCAGAGTTGACGTCTGTGAAATACGGAGGTTGACACTTCATGTAGGAACTACTGTCTGGGTCCTGAGTCGTTGGTAGATGGACAGATCTCGACACGTTGTTATACCCAGACTTGATTGTCCCGTGATACTTAAATAAAGTATGAACATTCCGAACAGGAGCACTAATGATGCGGACGACAAACGACGATCAAGATTCGAAAACATCGTAGAGACTCATATGAAACCATAGCACATAGTGTAGTAGAGTCTATCATTCCAAACCACAAGATGCAGTGAAACCGACCGAGTTAAAGAACAAGTCGATGTAAAGACGGAGCCCAAAGTGTCGTTGCGGAATCTGAAATGAAGGACGATCTATAACGGACAAGTGGAAGAGGAAACATGGTCTAGGGAGGCAATGGCGTAGTCCAAGAATATGCCTCATAATTCCACAATCTGGAACTGACCAATCAAACGATTCCTAAAGAGATCACTGGCGTTACATAATAACCCATGAAATCAATGTTCAATGCTGAGTCAATATAAAATTGAGGTCATATACATACCAGTCCGTAACAAAAGTATAAAATGATCATCCAGTTAATTATGACAGCAAAAATTATGCAGATAATTTTTGTCCTCCGCCACGAAGTGGTGGGAGGACTTGGAAATGCTAGCCGTCCGTCCTTCCGTCTTGCCGTCCTTCCGTCCGTCCCACATCTTGTGAACGCGATATCTTGAGAACAATTCGACCAATCGACTTCAAACTTGAGAAGGTGCTTCACATCAGTTAGGCGGCCATTGGTATTGATTTTCACTGAGGTACGTAATCCAAGATGGCCGCCATCGACCATATTGGATTCTGTCCGTCCCACATCTTGTGAACGCGATATCTCAAGAACAATTTGACCGATTGACTTCAAACTTGAGAAGTGCTTCACATCAGTTAGACGGCCATTGGTATTGATTTTCACTGAAGTACGTAATCCAAGATGGCCGCCATCGACCATATTGGATTCTGTTCGTCCCACATCTTGTGAACGCGATATCTCAAGAACATTTCCACCAATCAACTTCAAGCTTGGGAATGTTCTTCACATCAGTCAGACGGCCATTGGTATTGATTTTCACTGAGGTACGTAATCCAAGATGGCTGCCATTGACCATATTGGATTCCATCCGTCCCAGATCTTGTGAACACGATATCTCGAGAACAATTCAACTAATCGACTTCAAACTTGGGAAGGTTCTTCACATCAGTTAGACGGCCATTGGTATTTATTTTCACTGAGGTACGTAATCCAAGATGGCTGCCATTGACCATATTGGATTCTGTCCATCCCACATCTTGTGAACGCGATATCTCGACAACAGTTTGACCAATCCACTTCAAACTTGAGAATGTGCTTCGCATCAGTTAAACGGCCATTGGTTTTGATTTTCACTGAGATACGTAATCCAAGATGGCTGCCATGGACCATATTGGATTCACTCCGTTCCACATCTTGTTAACACGATATCTCAAAAACAAATCAACCAATCGACTTCAAACTAGGGAAGGTTTTTCACATCAGTTAGACGGCCATTGGTATTGGTTTTCACTGAGGTACATAATCCAAGATGGCTGCCATTGACCATATTGGATTCTGTCCATCCCACATCTTGTGAACACGATATCTCGAGAACAGTTCGACCAATCGACTTCGAACTTGAGAATGTGCTTCACATCAATTAGACGGCCATTGGTATTGATTTTCACTGAGGTACAAATCCAAGATGGCTGCCATTGACGATATTGGATTCCATCCGTCTCGGATCTTGTGAACGTGATATCTCGACAACAATTTGACCAATCAACTTCAAACTCGAGACGGCCGGTGCTTCACATCAGTTAGACAGCGATTGGTATTGATTTTCATTGAGGTAGTATGTAATCCAAGATGGCTGCCATTGACCATCTTGGATTTCACTCACCCATATTGTACCCATCTGTGTTGTGAACGCGATATCTTGATCTATTCCACTCATCGATTTATAAACCTCACCATCCACAAATCCATATACAACTACAGACTTACATTCCAGTGTTACACTACCCATTACTGCTTCCCAAACCTCCTCAAATTGTCTCAACAATTCCAGATGAACGTCTCTTTCCACATACACATATCAACTTTCCAAGTTATATTTAAGGAGATATTGGAAGCGTATATGCTGTATGCTCTCAAACAGGCTACTTGGCGGAGGACCTGCTAGCTACTCAGCTTGTTAATTTTATTTTATTTTTAATCTCTCAATAAAAGAAATTAATTTAATTTTACAATGCTGTAGACCAAAGAGCTGTTTTGGATGAAGCAAGTAAAAGAACGGCTAAGATTGACAAGGGAGAAGTCGAAGTCCGTCGAAGTAAAGTACCAGACTGCAGGTGAAAATCATTAAGTCAATGAATGAATGAAACCGTAGTCCATAGAGTCGATTGTACTGGACTGTGGCTAGATATAGGACGTAAACAATTGGACCGTAGCCTAGGCAGTGACAAACCAGTGACCGACGATTGCATAATTTCAGACTTGATCTTTCCTGTGAGACATGGTGCCAGGGAAAATCTATGTAACACCAATGTCGTCTCGGACGAGAGTATTCTATTTATCTTCCAGGGAAAATAAACCCACATCAGATCTGTTCATAATTTCTCAGTAAAAAAAAAAAATTAATTTAATACTAAGATTAATTTCAAATATATATCTAAGAAATCGTAACTGATTTAAAGAACATTCTGATTTAAATATATGAAAGCCTGTCTTAGATTGAATGGTTTACTTTCGGAGACCAACATATATCTAAGTTTCTTCGTAATAGAATATTTCTTGAAAATTGTGTACCAAAAAATACGCACAAATTCTCATAGACTCTCGTGATTTTATAAACGAATAAAATGATAACATTTATTTATCAAGAGAGCAATTAGGCACATTCAACTGTGTGCAAACGTGCATATAATAAGCTGTTGATATAAGCACGCGCCTAAGTTACTTGATGACGTGAACAACAACAACAACGTAATACAACGAAGTAAGAAGGCAGAAAAAATTCATGATAGCCATCATATTATCGTTAAAATTTAACACGTATACTTCCCAACGAAAACTTGAAGACTCCAGACGATGATTTCCAGTCATTGTTAGCGTAAATCCAGGCGTAAATGACTTCCATAAAAATCGTCCCCATAGCCGCCTAGGTATCCATCTTTTGCATGAATGGTGAAAGGTCAAGGTCAGTCCGCAGTGATGTCATACATCGGCTTCGCCTGCAAAGCTAGGAAAAAAACGGCTTTTTTCCATCCTGCCTAGACAACCAAAGGCTAGTCTGTACAATAGGTCAACTTCTTTTGTCCGAGAATCAGTGAAAGACCGTTGCTTAGCACCACACCTTAGGTAATAGCTCGTCAATGGGGTCTTGCCTCGCCCTATTGTATTGCCGCTGGGCTGGAAGCCGTGAACAATGGAGAACGGGTTACAGAGTAAGTCTAGGTTGAATTCCCCTGTCAGATCTGAGCAACTCTAGGCTGCATTGTCTGTCGTAGATTGTCAAACTCAAGTCCCCAGAGGCCTGTAAAAATTCATGCCTGCGTAATTACAGTAGGCTTGTATCATTTCAGGAAATACTTGTTGTTGTTGCAAATAACTTTACGAAAACACATATAGCCTTTGCAAAAGAAAAACACAGTGACTGTGAATTTCTAATCGAGACCAAGAACGACTGCAAATTTGCAGCGTTATAATTTCAGGTGTCTTGGACAGTGTTTTCACAATGTATATAATCTAAATCTAGACTGAATTTCCCCATCAAGATAGGCAAAAACAAAAATCTAATTCTAGCAGAGCTATCTCTAAACACGTCCACACGCTGTGGCTGTAGGAAGAAAAAGGATTTGGGGAAGTGTGTTTGGGCGCAGGCGCAGTGTAACCTATTGGCTGAGGCTTCAGAGGGTGAGAACTTTTTAGTCTACAGCAGGATCTCAATAGAGGATTAAGGGCTATACAATAGCAGGTGTAGATTTGAGAAATAAATACTCAAATTTGCTGAAAATAAAATAGGTCAAGATCAGTCATCTTCACTGGGCTTGTGACTCATCGCCATTTGCATAAGTTATATGAATTCAGAAAGCCGGACTCTAATCCTTCAAGACATAAATTGTTAACAAGCAAGATGGAAAAATCAGTAGGCTTAAAACTTCTTTGCCACATCGAGTCTGAACTTTTACTTACAGCATTAAAAAATTATTTCAATGATTTACTGTATATTCAACCACTGTGACCTTGATCTTGGATCTTTTCACCTCAACATGAATAAAAATGTTTGGGTTTTTGAGTACCCAGTACCTTGACTGCTGAAATTGTAACCACAATCTGCATTCATGAGAACATACCTGAGAATTTTTGTAAGCTCGGGGTTAAGTGCAAGAAATGATCAAATAATAGTAAGTTTTAGCATTTATTTTTGAGGAGCTGTGATCTTGACCTTTGAGTGTAGGATCTCAAAATTCACATGGGCAACGCACATGATTTGAGCCTTGATCTGTGAATCTGAGTCTTCATCCAAGCCTTCTGATTTGAGTCTTTCTATCATAATCTCGAACACCTCAAGCTTTATCCAGTTCTATCATAGTAACACACCTCAAAGTTGAGCCTTTGCCACTGATATGATTATCCAGCATAAGAATACTACACCTGGGATTTTCACAGGAGTCAGTTATCAAAACAGAAGCCCTGATTGCAGGAAAAAAGCCACTGATCGCAGGAGAATGCCACTGACAGCAGGAAAATACCACTGATTGCAGGAGAATATACCACTGACAGGAGAAGAATGTCACTGATGGCAGGAGAAAACGATTGATGGCAGGAGAAAACGACTGATGACAGAAGAATGCCACAAGGGGACTCTACACAAACACAAGTGGTTGGATTACCTTCTGTCTCGGGGTCACCCACACTAGAGTCGTTGGATTCTTCTCTATTACCTCGCACCTCTCTTGGATTGATCGGCTCCTGGGATTTCCTACAACATTTACAAACTCTATTATTATACATTCTGACAATTTAGAACAAACCCAATTTCTCAATAGAGACCAGAAAGTAAGCTGTACAACTGGGTGATCTTAGTGACAGCATGGCCATCATACCCACATCCCTCAGTCAGGTCCCCAAAATGGGGATATGCCTTTCATGTCAGCAGAGTGAGAAGCCTGCTGGGAACTTGGTTAATAAATATTATTAGGTTCATTATCCATCCAATAGGATCGCATCGGCTTACAAATACATGATTGAAATAATCGAGACGCTTCACTGATATATCGTGTCCACAGTTTAGAGGGTTGACAAAAGACATTCTACAGGGAAAAAAAACAATTCCTGACAGTCCAGATGCTTTGTCTTTAAATGAAAAGTCCCCAGATTATCAAGTTCTTTGTGGTCATGTTCATTCAGTCTTCTTTAGCGCCTTCATCCCTTCCATTCACTCGTTAATAGAAACACACCATAAGTATAAATTAACATTAATGACCTTCATCATCATTCTCCCATAGTCAGAGTTTTGTGACCTCCTAAACTGTTGGCAGAACACCCACTGACTGCAAAATGTGGCGCACATGCACATTCAGACATTATCGATTTTGATCAACAAAGGAAACGTGCATCTGCATACGACAGTGATGGAAAATACATCCAGTATATCTCAGTGAAGAATGAACAAGTTAGATGGTCAACTATTGATCTGATGGAACAATGCATTACTTAGCTGTGACATTCTGAGCCCACTCCGCTTTGTTTAGTAACGAATGATGAAGATTGGTCAAGAGCCATGTGCACGAACACTGCATCAGTCCGTCATTTTTGAAAATTGCACGGGTGCTAAAAATCGCACTCCTCAGAACTGCGAGAAGAGCTAATCACACTCCTTACAATAACACTCCTCGAATACTTGAGTTCACACCATACCATTTGCAGTCTAAAATTACCACGTAAACAGGAAAACTGAACATACAATGTATTCCATCTGCCGTAATCCTGTCCACGTGTTTCGCGCATAGTTTGCATTAAGCTTCGACCACCATTTCGCGGCCCAATTCATCAAGTTCGGTTCTATATCCGATGCAGTCACCAATATTCCAACGAATAATGTCGAGAGTAGAATCCTCGCACCTGCCATAATGCATGTATAGTAACAGTTTCTAAACTTCTTCGATTTTTGCTCTCGAGTCTGCGAACATGTGCTTTGCAATTCGCTTTAACCGTTGCTAAACAGTGCTGTACATTAAATATGATTGGTCGGTTTCCCCGTTTCCTGCTGTAGCCTGCCAATCAGATAGACCGTTGCGTAGAGCAAGGAATGGAACCCTGTCCTATACATCATCGGAACTTGCGCAGTCGCCCAAACTGAGTTCATGTGTTATCAAGTCGCCGATTCTCGTGCCAGTTTTGTTTCAGTTCATATCTGAATCGAGGAGTGCGGTTATTCGTGCCCCTCTGGCCGCTTTTACGGGTGCTGAGGAGCACGGGCGCGATCGCACTCCTTAGAAATGAGACTGCTGCATGCTGCATTGTTAACCCCAGAGCAATCAGAGGGTGCATCTGGTAGTAGGAGATACCAAATCTGATGCCATGAGAATGCTTCATCATGTACATAGTTTAAGTCACTCACTTTTGTTTTTTATTCACACTGTCTGGCTCGAGGGAATCTGCTTTCCGTTTTTCTGTGGTTTTTGCTGATGGGTTCTCTCCCCTCTCCTCCACCACCTGTAGTCTCTGTATTCTCCAGTCTATGGCGCTCAATATATTCTCACTGTCTTTGGGGGACCCCTGAAACCCAGACGTGGTATTATAATATCTCACAGCTTCTACAGTACAGATCAGGACAACCTATGGCAGTATGATTTTCTACGAAAGCTCATGCGAAATAGCTGTTGTGCAATAAATCAATCCGGATCTCCAAACTGTCCGTTACAATGCCGCTGTCTTATATAAATCCCTTGATTGAAAAAAAGTGGTGATTTCATCCGCTCTACAACTGGACTATGCATAGGAATGCAGTTAAAGACTGAGCAAGGCTCATTTTCACAAACTTGTATGGGAAAGAACGCCTACAATTATTATTCTCGGTATGTCGCTGCTTTTTCACTTACCGTTATTAAGAAAACCTTAATGACCTCATCAGTATCGCTGGCGGTGATTCGAATACTTTTTGCACTGGCTCGTTCAACCGTCATGCCGGCCCAAATTTTGGTATTGAGTATCAATCGTAGACTACCATGTGTTCTCATCACTATATCAAACAGGAGAAAACAGTGGGGATAAAAATAGCCCATTGGGCTTCAATACCCCTCGGCTATCAGTTATTGTCTACACCCTGAAATCATGCAATTTATAATATCATCAGTGTATTTTTAGGACTAGATTAACAAAAATCTGATCTAGTAGGGTTGACTGTAGTTCAGCTTTTGCCAAGGCCTGAGGTTCTGGTAGAGCATGACCAAATTCTTAGCTCTAAATATACTCTTCTAAGAAGCTTATAATCAAATCAAGTAATTTTATCTTGGAAATATAGATCGAGGTCCGTCATCTTCAAAGATTTTCAAGTCAATTCTAACTTAATTGCACAGGGAACATGAATTTGGAGATCTTAGACTTAACGTATAGAATTTGGCCTTTTAAAAATAGGTCAAGGTCAGTGATATTCTTCAACAGACTTCAGGTCCAGCCATCAGTGGTATAAATTTGGACAATGTAGATATAATTTTTCATAAAATATTGTACTAAATAGAATCTGACCTGAATAAAATAGGTCAAGGAAAAAAATAGGTCAAAGTCATCATCAGCACACCTTTGGAGCATCACCAGATGTACACATTGTATTAATTTGGAAAGCCTAGCTATATTCTTCATGTCATATCATAATAAACAGCTTCAGCTTCAATCATTCAAAAAATATAGCAAATACTGACCTTCGCCAGATGTATACATAGTATTAATTTGGAAAGCCTAGATATATTTCTTCATGTTACACCATAATAAACAGTATATGACCTTGAAAATTAGGTCAAGTTCAGTCAACTGGGATAGGCTTCTAGTCGCTCACCAGTTGCATAAGTAATATGAATTTGGAAACCCTAGCTTCAATCCTTCCAAAAATATGGCAAATATTATAATTTGCCCTTGATAAAATAGGTCAAGGTCAGTCATCTTCAGTACACCTCTGGACCTTCGCCAGATGTATACATAGTATCAATTTGGAAAGCCTAGCTTTATTTCTTCATGTTATATCATAATAAACAGTATATGACCTATAAAAAATAGGTCAAGGTCAGTCAACTGGAATAGGCTTTCTAGTTAATCACGAGTTGAATATATAATATGAATTTGGAGACCCTAGCTTCAATCCTTCAAAAAACCCAGCAAATACTAGAATTTGACCTTGATAAAATAGGTCACGGTGAGTCATTTTTAATAGGCTTCTGACCCTTCATCCGATGCCTATGTGGTATAAATTTACAATGCCTGGCTATAATTCTTCTGGAGATATCGTGTTCACAAGGAAGATGGACAGACGGACAGACAGACGACGACAATACCCTTCGGGCAAAATTTGCCCGAGGGGTAATAACACTATATTAACTGAATTTCTGCGCTGGAACAAACAAATGATAAACGATTTAACAAAGAAGAAACGACCCAAAATTGGCGCCAATTGATCCTGTTATATCCTAGCTGCTCAGACAAGAATGTCTGACAAGAAATTCAAGATGGCAGCAGCAGTCATTTTGTATCTCGCATTCAGGCCATCCAAATAATATTCATGTTTCCATTAACCCCACCTACCCATATTTTTTTGCAGATAAAAAAAAGTTTTGGGTAGGCATTTTATTTTATTTGAGGTTTTTGAACAAAATCTTGTGAAATCCAATGAAAAAGGTCCAAAAGTGGCAAATAAAAAAAATGACCATAGAGGTCCATGTCCCCTGCTAGCAGCACCAGTTATGGTGGATGTAATCCACCATAACTGGCGCTGCTGCGCGATTTTGGTCGATTTTCTTTGGTCGATGATATCTCATATCATTGATGAAGAGTATGATTTGAAAATGGAGATATCGCTGATGAGCTTAACATAATCTAATACAGCGGATGGCACCCATATTGGATTATGCACATCCATAAAACATAATACCAACTGTCCTCTCACCAATGTCCATGCACTCCCCAAGTTTGAAGTAGATTGGTTGAATCGTTCTAGAGTTATTGTCCAGACAAGATCTAAATGCTGAAAATCTAAGTTGACTGATGGTGGCCATCTTGGATTACACAGGTAACTGAAAAGCAATGACAACTGTCCTCTCACCGATGCCAAGCCAAACTGCAAGTTTGAAGTCGATCAGTTGAATTATTCTAGAGTTGTTGTCCAGACAAGATTCAACTGCTTAAAATGCAACATAATCCAATATCACTGGTAGATGGCAGCCAAATTGGATTATGCTCGTTCATGAAACACAATTCTAACTGGGATCTTACCAAGATCCAGGTATGAAGTAGATCGATTGAATCGTTCTCGAGTTATTGTCCGGACAAGATCCAACTGCTTACAATCCAATATGGCTGACGGCGGCCATATTAGATTACGCACATTGCTGAAAAACAATCTCGACCATCCTCTCACCAATGTCAAGGCACACCCCAAGTTTGAAGTTGATCGGTTAAATCGTTCACGAGTTATTATCCGGACAAGAAAATCTAAGATCCAACTGCTTATAATCCAATATGGCTGACGGTGGCCATATTGGATTATGCACATCGCTGGAAAAAAATGCAAACCGTCCTCTCACCGATGTCAAGGCACTCCCCAAGTTTGAAGTAGATCAGTTGAATCATACTCCAGTTATTGTCCGGACAAGATCAAACTGCTTAAAATCCAATGAAATCCAGTATGGCTGATGGTGGCCATATTGGATTAAGCATGTCCTTGAAAAACAATCCTAATCCTCCTCTCAACAATGTCAAGGCACTCCCCAGGTATGAAGTAGATCGGTTGAATCGTTCTTGAGTTATTGTCCGGACAAGATCCAACTGCTTATAATCCAATATGGCTGACGGAGGCCATATTAGATTACGCACATTGCTGAAAAACAATCCCAACCGTCCTCTCACCAATGTCAAGGCACACCCCAAGTTTGAAGTTGATCGGTTAAATCGTTCACGAGTTATTGTCCGGACAAGAAAATCTAAGATCCAACTGCTTATAATCCAATATGGCTGACGGCGGCCATATAGGATTATGCACATTCCTGAAAAACAATCCCAACCCTCCTCTCGCCAATGTCAAGGCACACTCCAAGTTTGAAGCTGATCGGTTAAATCATTCACGAGTTATTGTCCGGACAAGAAAATCTTACGGAATTACAGAATTACGGTAGCGGGGGACAAAAAATAAATCAAGGAAACGATTTTCCTACCTACCTACCCATTTTTCCAAAAGTTGGTTACTGGAAACACACATATTACTTAGGATGGCCTCAGGGTCCATACATCTCAAAGATTCATGGACCTTTTCAAGGCGTTCTCAAGGCATATTAATTCCAGTGTATTTGAAGCTACACAGATAAATTTTCTGAATTGTTTTACTTAAACAAGAGTATGAATGTCCATACATTTTTCATACATAGTCTTTCGAATAGATTTGAAAATTCTTTCAAATAATATATTGCAATGATGCACGGTTTAATAATTTTGCCATCTGACTGCAAAGGAAAGTAAACGTTGAGATACAACTTGACAGGAATTCCTGTTTTCAAGGTCTTGTCAAGGTCTTTAGCATAATTTTCAAATTTGTAAGTCTTTTCAAGGCACTGAATTCTAAATTTTCATTTTCAGGGCTTTGCGCATCTCACTGAAAATCAATACCAGCATTCATCTCACTGATATCAAATTGCTTCCGCTGTTAATCAGTTCACATGTATTTTTCTCAAGATATTATTGGACAAGCAATGTCAACAGATTTACGTTCATATTTAATTCCTCATCCGTCCCAATTTGTAAATTTTAAAATTAATTTTTTCAAGTACTTTGCAAGGTTTCGAAGGACCCTGACTGAAACAACATTAATATGAAAACCCAACAGGTTGAAGTCCCCCCAGATGTTGAAAATAGTGATTTGGCTTCGAAGAGTGTAAAGTTCAGCACTTCACATGAAAAACAATCCCAAACGAGATCCTGTGGCAAGGTGCCCAAAACTGACTTGGTTTGGTCCCCAGATAGCACAACCTACAGATGGATCGGCCTGAAATATTTGACCCCAATGTGGCACAACCTATAGGCTAATCGGTATGAAAAACAATCCCAAGCGAGATCTTCAGGCAAGGTACCCACATAGCAAATTTAGAAAGAATCTGTTCCTGATGTTCAACTGTTATTATCTGGAAACAAAATGTTAACTTGACCCTTCAGTGGCATCACCTAAAAGCAGATCGGCATCAAAAACAATCCCAATCAAGATTTTGAGGCAAGGTTACGTACTCACATCCAAATTTGAGAGAAATCCATTCAGTTTTTCAGAAGTTATCATCCAGAAACCAAGTCAGATGGACGCACGGACAGACCCAATCAAGATTCGAATTTAGGAAAATTAATTCCATGCACATCAAGCAGAGATGTGCAGCCCATAATATGTATAACATTGTGTTCTGCCAAACTGTACATGCACAGTTGAAAACTGACATGCATGTATGCATGTGTACACTCCTAATTTTAAACCCTGCCAAAAAAGCCCCCCTCTAGCCCTTCGGGCATTGAAAGATGATAACTGTACACTCTCATTAGTTATGGATGTTGGACATCTATGAGCTCACCTAGCCTGGACTGGAACGTTTCTGCATGGGCCATGTCATTTAACCTCAACTGGCCTCGACCCCTTTCTATCCACGTCTCTGTGTTATTTTCAAATACGAATAGTTTACAGTTGGCCTGAAAATTAAAAAAACGTCATAATTTTAGTATATCATGCTATGATGATTAAGGGAATTATGTCAGTTTAGTTAAGTTAACAAGATGCTAGGGGAGCACTAATAGGCTATTAATTTATGCAGATTCAGGGCTTTAGATTGCCCTAATTTGAGCAAAACCTCTATTCTGCACAAACAATTTTTTTTTAGGCAGGGATACACAACCAAATTAGTGAAAATATTTTGGCAAAATAGGTAGGCTCGGACTCAAATGTGATGCTGAATCGATGAGGAATTTCAATGAACATAACTGAGCATTGATTCTCAATGCCAGATAAAATAATTTCCTCTCGAAATTTGGGCGCATCCCAATTTGGGTACAACGTTTTATCAAGGGGGTAATCTAAAGCCCTGAATATTGAATGAAGTGTTACAACAAACCGTTAACACATTAGATTCTTCCTCCTCTCCGGTCTTCACTTCGACCTCCTTTAGTTCAGGTTTAATCTCATGCTTGGCCTGGTACTCTCGTGCCGACTCCTCCAGTGAACGGGCCCCTTTCTCTGCAGAATCAACACGCAGTTCAAAGGTCATTTCTCCAAAAATAACGTGCTTGCATGTATAAGGCAGGTTGATAAGAATTTTACGTTAAGTTTGGGGGTGAATGAATTAACATGAATTTCCATGGTGAAAAAGGATGGAGAACACTGGCAGAGGGACATGTCAAACACATAGCTCGACTTTTGTCATGGATTATAAAAAGCACCGCCATCAACATGATCAATATACCTGATGTGGTTTTCTCCGGTGTCACCGACGTTGTGTCTGGTGCCTCAGGCGTTTCCTCATTATCTGACTTCTCGACATTGACGACTCTGTTTGCCAAGTTCTGGCCAAACACAAATGCCCCTGAGGCGTCTCCACTGTTACCGTGACTACTGGCCGCCTCAAAACTGCTGCCGCTGGCACTGTTAGTGGCGCCCCCACCCCCGAAGGTCGACGTACTGCTGCTGATAGCGGGACAGCTCACACCCTGTGACAAGAACAGTTACGAAAGTCAGCTAGGGATCCGACAACTTGATGGCACCAGTTTTCAAGGTCTTTACAATGAATTCACAAGGTAATTTTGGCATTTTTCACATTTTTGATCTATTATGAGACAATATGTGCTCTAAAGTACTATATTCTGACTGGTAAAGTTGATAGCCACTAAATACATGGAGTTTCCTCTCTTACATTTTTCTAGACTTATTCTTGCCAACAACTTGCATCCAGACAAAAATGGAATGACTACAGCAGAAATCTCATCTGAAATAGGTAGTAACGTGATTTTAATTATTCGCATAAACTGAACTTCATGATCACCTCGTCGAATAACGTGACTAGATGTCCATGGTGTCATGTTAGAAGCCATCACAGAGGGGTAGAGCCACATAACGTATTTTTTTCAAAACCAAACGGGCAGGCAACCATTCATCAGTATATACGAGTTGTGTTTCATGAATATAGTTAATGGAAATTGTATTTGCTGACACAGAAATCTATCACCTGAAGAATCCTTGCATGATCCCCGAAGTTTTTGATAATCCACCAATCTGTCAAATTTTAACGAAAACTGAATGCTGACCAACACCATCGATATAACCCCAACAAAATTCATCACCAATGCCTGCCATCGGCTACAATCGTAAAATTCCAGACGATCCATCAAGTTACGTAACTGGAACATATACCTCGGCTGTAACATCATGAGGTCTCATTTTACAATATATTTTTTACTTTGATTGCGGCCACTGAGGGATATTTAGACAGGCTATTCAACTACGCGAGCACCCGAACACAATGCGAATCGTGACCATGAAAACCAACCTTCACTAGCAAGAATGTTTGTCTACAAAAAACATTTACAATGCTGGAATTCGACAATTTGTAGTTCCCTGCTCTTCAGCAGATGATAACTTTCGGTGTTTTTATTGTTGTTGTTGTAAACAAACAGATAGAAGGGACTGTCCACTGAGTATTTGAGCAAGCGGGAAATGGAGGGGGGAGGGGAGGGGAGAAATGTCTGGTGGTGTATTTCTAATGGTTGCTAAGGTGTAACTATATGCACAACCAATGGAGAAGCACACACTCACCAGTATGTTATACTGTTGCATATCTAAACCCCTGGCAAGGATGGAAATACACTCGACAGGTCGACGATATGCTGCATTTAGGCTGGGAGACAGTCTTACTTCCATGTTCTTATCATCCGATATGACTTGATTGTTGCTAGGTCGTCATTCAAATCATCATACTTACCGTAACTCTGTCAGCCAAATTCTTCCCAAAGATGAATCCATCTGCGCTCGCTTCAGTACTTTCTTCCTGAGGTCTGAATGTAAAAAAAAACATGGATTGCAGGCAAGCACCTAAAAGGTGCGTGGACCCCTCAGCCTGTTTTTTTTTTTAGTCAAGTAGGATCAGGGCTGCATCTAGAGCCAATTTAGTTTCGGAAAACATATGGGCGCCCAAAACTCAAATGAAACAGAAAACGAAAGTGTTGTTGTTGTTCAATTTGAAAGGATTTCTGAAGGAAATACTCCTAGAAAAAGCTTCTGGGAGCCTCAATATCGATCCGATTGCATAGCTGGGTATTGAATTTCATGTTAATAAACCTCTGTTTTGTGATTGATCAGGCTCTTTGCGCCGCAATTCACTTAAAAAAATTGGACTCTCAATAATGAATTACGAAAAGGAACTGGGAGTTTGGGATCGGAACCGGCAAAAAATCCCTGGATACCGTATATAACAGACTTCGGTTTCACGTGATTGGTGTGCTGGGATTACAGCATGCAACAAAGTGTAGCTTTATCAGTGGCAATTTATGCATTGTACAAGTGTGATAACAAGTAAACACACTGATTGACACAGGCCCACCCTTATCATTATTTGGGGGGGGGGGGGGCATTAACTCCAGGTATGCAAACTGGTTCAAAATTGCCCAGAATCAGGCTAAAAATGGGTTCTCCTAATCACTCGTTTTAAATAATTTCCAAGGACAGTAACATGTTTGGTGACAAAAATTGAAGCATTATGTTGTACCAGTTAAATGTGTGGACACAAATATGATTCATGCAAAAGTTTTAGGATAAATCATATGATGTAGAATAGAATGATTTAATAGCAAAATTAAAGAAAAATGTTGTGCTTCATTCGTGTTCAATGAGAATCTTGAATGGACCAGGCTTTCTTGTATCAGGGAACCTTCAAAATTCACAATGAAACATGCAACCAAGGGTTCCCGATGGGCATAGATAACAGTGCAAAAGCTAAGCCATCAATGAATAATAAAAAAAAAAAAAATTAAAAATCATGAAATCATCATAGCCATCTGAAAATCTAATTATTTCATCAGTCAACATTCAGGAAGCTCTCACGAAAGTTTTGTCAGGCCCGACTTGATAGATCTGCAGATATTCAGCGGACAAGAACATGTTGATGGGCATAGATAACAGTGCAAAAGCTGAGCCATCAATAAATAATAATAAAAAAAAATTAAAAATCATGAAATCATCATAGCCATCAGAAAATCTAATCATTTCATCAGTCAACATTCAGGAAGCTCTCACCAAAGTTTGGTCAGGCCAGACTTCATAGATCTGCAGATATTCAGCGGACAAGAACATGTTGACGGACGGACGGACGTACGTACATGGCAACGACAAGAACCCACAGCCCTATGGGCTGAGGGGTAAAAAGCCATAATTTTCATGTTTTTCATGGAAATGTCATCCCGATAATATTTCTTTTTCATTTTTTCTAACTTCCTGAAATATCATTCATTATGTAAAGGAACTCACAAACTACTGCTGCATTACATGAAACATAAATCACATAAAAATGTACATATGGTACTTTCTCTACTAAATCGATCACCGGAAGTGATATTTGAGATGATAAAATGGTGGGGTGATCAATTTGCCCCCTTTAAATTCAAGGTTACCAGAGAATGAACCAACACGAGTCCAGTTTCCAACACCGCAATTGTTTCAAATTCTATTCCCGCAGTCGATTTTATTGATAAAAACATTCTTTAGAACCGGTTTGTGATGTTTGTTAAATACAATGTAAACTGAACAATTTGAGAACACTAAAATTCTTCACCGCCAGCTCTGCTGCCATGTTTGTAGTGCCAACACTCGAGAAACGTCTTTTACTCGTTCGTCGAACATGTGCACTAAAGTTCCCAATCTAGTTAATCAGCTATTTTTAGCTTTGTGAGAATTAATTTTGACATCGTTGACAACAACAACGAATCGGAATTTGAGATTTTGTGAAATGTTTATTATTTCCCTTCTAAATTGTATACTTTAGTTTTTTAAGATCAGTTTTCAATTTTTAAAGGAGTACTTACCTTATTTATATAGGTTCCTATTACAAAGGTTAGACTCTTAAAGAAATATAACTATTTTACTGTCGTTGAGGGCGATAATCTACTATTTTTTATTACAATTTGTGAAATCAAGTTTGCGCTTTGAGGTCGACGTGGGCGCCGCCATGTTGCCTGTATGACGACGTGACTGATGACGTCAGCATTCAGGACAACGTCAAAGTGGTTTAGGTTATATCCGCCAGCTGAAGAATTTCTTCCGCAAGTATTTCAACTGAGACTCACCCGATTGAATTTGGACAAAATTCAGTTGAGCGTAAACTAAAAGAGCGTCCTCTGCAATGGTCTAGTGATTTGAGTTGAACGAAGATGCTTCTAAATTCGTAAACATTTTCATGATTACACTTCAACTACTAAAATCAACGGGAACGACAGTGGATTTACTGGGTTCCCTTCTGTGGGAATTATCGGCATGAACAACACAAGAAACCTTAAATCTCCATGACGTGACGTTTTTAGTTGAGTATACACTCACTTCTGCTCATCTAAAAACGTCACGCAGTATTGCAATGGCGGCGCCCAGTCACGTCGTGGCGAGCAACAAAATATTCAATATTTCTTTTATTTTGCATTCTTTCTACATAAGTTTAATATAATAAGTTTTGGAATACAATTGCTGATAAATATAATCAAACTTAAAAATAAGTTAAGTACTCTTTTAAGATATTCATACCATCGTTACGGTAGTAAAACCCGACGACTATGAATCCCTTGTCAACACATGCACATTAGCATTGCATGCGACACCAGACAACATTTTTATTACAAATAGTTCTACTCAAAATCAGGGGCGATTGAATTATTACAACTTCCGATCGTATTTTTCTACAAAAATCATGGGTGATCGATTCCCAAGAGGGTAATCAATTTACGCTGTACTCAGTGCTCTTGTCAAATAGTTGAAAATCTAATTGATTTATTCTGAAATATACTGAATGAAGAGAGCCCGAATGCGCAAGGGTGCCACAGGAAGAATGCGCAAGGGTGCCACAGGAAGTACATCATCCGACAACATGGGAATACCGAAATATTGATCAGGACAGATTGACGTTGGACAACATTATTTTTTTTGCTATCAGCATGATCAGCGATAACTTACTTGTCAGCCGATTGTGATAATGAACTATTTTGATGAGGGTCCGTGCTGTCAGCTCCAGTGGATGAGGCTTGAGCTCCGTCCAGGCCATTGTTAGACGAGTCGGGGCGTGGAGTGTCGTCGGTCCGCGATTGGCTGTGTTCTGACGTACACTTCTCATCTGATGTCGAAGGCTCTGGAGTTTCTGATTCTTTCGGATATAAAAATACATTTGAGATGTGAAATGGATGGAACAGTTCAAGGTCATTCAGTGTGGCATATGAAACAGTTGTCATTCTTCAGAAAAAAAACAACTTTGAAATTAACACCTCGCATCAAGTTGAAACTGTAATTTCGGCTTTTGGGGTTTGCTGCCTTTCACATGCAACATGAGGTTCCGCCTGATAAATCAAACCTTTCTGGGGTTGCAATTCATCGAGGGGTGCCAGAATGATACCAACATTGCAGAATACAGACAAATTTCAACTTTCTGCCAAGATATATTGGATACGTAAGCTCGAACACAATATATGAAGGTCGGGCGAGGGTTAGTTTTG
Source organism: Hanleya hanleyi (assembly GCA_036873755.1). NCBI lineage: Eukaryota > Metazoa > Mollusca > Polyplacophora > Lepidopleurida > Hanleyidae > Hanleya > Hanleya hanleyi. Next base: position 5,567 of record JAVTVY010056878.1, on the reverse strand, counting down.
GAGAAAGAGGGTGGGATTTGATGCCAGGGGTGGGGACATACTCCAGAAGGTAGTGTAAGCCCCAGGAATATGAGGGTAGATGGTCGGGCAAGGCTGTTTAGGAGATAGGTGGGGCTTGGTGCCCCAGGGGTTTCCGAGGGTAGTGGAGGAGTTGAATAAGTGTAGAATGGTGTAAGCACCAGGAATATATAGGGTATGGAGTTGGACGAGGCTTAGTTTAGGAGATAGAGGATGGGGCATGGTGCCCTGGGGGTGGGAACATGTGCCTGAGGGTAGTGGATGGGTTGAATAAGTGCAGCATGGGGTAAGCTTCCAGAATATATCAGGGTTCGGGGGGGCAGGGCTTAGTTCAGGAAACATGGGATGAGGCTGAGAAGCTGTGGATTGTCCAAAACTTTAACATTTGGTGCCCCAAAGGTGGGGACATCTTCCTGAGGGTAGTGCATTGGTTGAATAAGTGTAGCATGATGTAAGCTCCCAGAGCTTACATTTTTTTTTGGGGGGGGGGGGAGGCTTACTTCAGGGGATATAGGGTGAGACCGAGAAGTTGTGGACAGCAAAAATCTTTAGATTTTTGGAAAGGTACACACATTATTTAGATCCCTATATCGAGCTTTTTGGCTACAGGCTCGATAAAAACGTTGATGGTAAACCCTACTGAACAATAGTCTGATATTAAAGTACTACTGGTCAGGAGCATATTAAGAAAATAAGATAATTTGTCCATTCTGTTTTCATACGGTATATCATGTTTAGTGTGAATGAGAGAATCTAAGAAATAAAATGGATTTCAATGGCATTTCAGGGTTCAGTTAAAATATACTTAATATACAATCTTAGAAAAAAAACTTTAATGATTAAAGTTAGTGACAGAAATGGGCCCTTCATCATGTCAATTATCCGCAACAGAGACAAGTGGCAAAATTGTATATTAAAGATAGAAAATCTCTGAGCAGTCAAATCTTAAGTGCAAAGAATAGAAAGGCTGAAACTTTAGCTGTTGCCAGTTTCTGCAAGTTTTGATGGAAATATTAAGTAATATTCATTTTCAATTGATTTGAATTCTCATTTGCCAATAGATGTCAGTTTTGTGGAATATATCGGGTGATTTTCATGAAACGAAAGGTAACAATACCCCTTAAATGCTCATTTCATGTGACAGTGTCAATTTTCGAACAGGGCCGGAATCATTTTCCGTGCAATCAGCATAATCAGGTATTTTATATACAAATATGATCAATTAATATTTACACATTGACCTGAAATACTTGTTAGAAATGGCACAAGAACCAACCTGTATTTTTGTTGTTTTCTGTAGAGGGCGCCACTAATGTGGCTGGTTTTAATAAACTAGCGCCAGACGAAGAGGATGTAGGCTTTGAATCTGAAACTGAATTGGACACACACATATCAGTTATACATTATTCCAAATTATTATATCACATTATTCACTCTATGGGTAAGTACATGTACTCCTGAAAGAAAAATCATGAAAAACTATTTTTTTTATACAGAAAATCAAGTTTTGAAAATGAGCTGTCGGAATAAATGTCTGCAGATATTATTCCTTTTCCATCATTCCATAGGACATAAAATAGCGAATGTCATTGGTAGCGTTACATGTTCAGGCGAATTCTCCTTCAAAAACATTTACCGACGTTAAGGATAGCTATCCCGTTAGAGGGTTAAAATTGGTCATTTTTGTTTTATTTCTTATTCAAATATTCACTATTTTGTCTAACATTTGGTGAAAAAATGAAATCAAAATTCTAATTAGAAGTGCTTCAATATTACGATTAAAAATTTAGTTTCTGAGGCACTGAAAAAATTAAACACATTGCCTTAAAGGTGGTCCGATATCCAGCTGGGAAGAAATTAACCTTTCAGGTGACTGTCTATTGTAAGTCGTTTATAGCTGCCTGAGTGTGTATTGTATTGTTAATTGACACTCAGATCCCCGCCGTGAAGTGATAACAGAGGTGTGAACATTTCTCATCTGAACAAGTTTAAGCAAGTTTTTTAAGTTTAAATTGGATTTTAAACAGGAACTCGAGTAGGTCCCATAAGACAGATTTCACAATAGAATTCAAAGCAAAACATTAGGATTAATTTTTCAGATGTATAGCTCAACACATTTTAGTCGATTTCTAGCCTTTCATTTTCTTACAAAATCCGAGATTTAAACGTTTATTTCTCGAAAAGTATCCTTACTACGTTTTTGAAATTTGGCATGCTTGTTACTTATAAGGTGATCTAGTAAACTTTATCTCACTTTTTGTAAGTTCGGCTTAGTTATTTAATTATTTCATTTTTAAGACAACTGATCGTAAATTAGTACGGGTTTTTTTCAATTTATTTTAGTAAAAGAGCTGTAAAAACAAAACCAGACAAAAATTGAAACATGAAGCTGCGCTATCCAAACCCCTCGGCTCTGAACCCCAGCTATTATAAAAATCGACCATAGAGGTCCATGTCCCCCGCTAGCAGCACCAGTTATGGTGGATTACATCCACCATAACTGGCGCTGCTGCTGCGGGGGCCATGGACCTCTATGGTCGATTTTTTGGGGTCGATGATATCTCATATCATTGATAAGAGTATGATTTGAAAATGGAGATATCGCTGATGAGCTTAACATAATCTAATACAGCAGATGGCACCCATATTGGATTATGCACATCCATAAAACATAATACATGACTGTTCTCTCACTAAGGTCAAGGGACTCCCCAAGTTTGAAGTAGATCAGTTGAATCGTACTCCAGCTATTGTCCGGACAAGATCAAACTGCTTAAAATCCAATGAAATCCAGTATGGCCGATGGTGGCCATATTGGATTAAGCACGTCCTTGAAAAACAATCCTAATCCTCCTCTCAACAATGTCAAGGCACTCCCCACATATGAAGTAGATCGGTTGAATCGTTCTCGAGTTGTTGTCCGGACAAGATCCAACTGCTTATAATCCAATATGGCTGACGGCGGCCATATTAGATTACGCACATTGCTGAAAAACAATCACAACCGTCCTCTCACCAATGTCAAGGCACACACAAAGTTTGAAGTTGATTGGTTAAATCGCTCATGAGTTATTGTCCGGACAAGAAAATCTAAGATCGAACTGCTTATAATCCAAAATGGCTGACGGCGGCCATATTTGATTACGCACATTGCTGAAAAACAATCCCAACCGTCCTCTCACCAATGTCAAGGCACACCCCAAGTTTGAAGTTGATCGGTTAAATCGTTCACGAGTTATTGTCCGGACAAGAAAATCTAAGATCGTTATGCTTATAATCCAAAATGGCTGACGGCGGCCATATTAGATTACGCACATTGCTGGAAAACAATCCCAACCGTCCTCTCACCAATGTCAAGGCACACCCCAAATCTGAAGTTGATCGATTAAATCGTTCACGAGTTATTGTCCGGACAAGAAAATCTAAGATCCAACTGCTTATAATCCAATATGGCTGACGGTGGCCATATTGGATTATGCACATCGCTGAAAAAAATCCAAACCGTCCTCTCACCGATGTCAAGGCACTCCCCAAGTTTGAAGTAGATCAGTTGAATCGTACTCCAGTTATTGTCCGGACAAGACCAAACTGCTTAAAATCCAATGAAATCCAGTATGACTGATGGTGGCCATATTGGATCAAGCACGTCCTTGAAAAACAATCCTAATCCTCCTCTCAACAATTTCAAGGCACTCCCCACATATGAAGTAGATCGGTTGAATCGTTCTCGAGTTGTTGTCCGGACAAGATCCAACTGCTTATAATCCAATATGGCTGACGGCGGCCATATTAGATTACGCACATTGCTGAAAAACAATCACAACCGTCCTCTCACCAATGTCAAGGCACACACAAAGTTTGAATTTGATCGGTTAAATCGTTCATGAGTTATTGTCCGGACAAGAAAATCTAAGTTCCAATTGCTTATAATCCAATATGGCTGATGGCGGCGGTGGCCATATTGGATCAAGCACGTCCTTGAAAAACAATCCTAATCCTCCTCTCAACAATGTCAAGGCACTCCCCACATATGAAGTAGATCGGTTGAATCGTTCTCGAGTTGTTGTCCGGACAAGATCCAACTGCTTATAATCCAATATGGCTGACGGCGGCCATATTAGATTACGCACATTGCTGAAAAACAATCACAACCGTCCTCTCACCAATGTCAAGGCACACACAAAGTTTGAAGTTGATCGGTTAAATCGCTCATGAGTTATTGTCCGGACAAGAAAATCTAAGATCGAACTGCTTATAATCCAAAATGGCTGACAGCGGCCATATTTGATTACGCACATTGCTGAAAAACAATCCCAACCGTCCTCTCACCAATGTCAAGGCACACACCAAGTTTGAAGTTCATCGGTTAAATCATTCACGAGTTATTGTCCGGACAAGAAAATCTAAGATCGTACTGCTTATAATCCAAAATGGCTGACGGTCGGCCATATTGGATTACGCACATTGCTGAAAAACAATCCCAACCGTCCTCCCGCCAATGTCAAGGCACACCCCAAGTTTGAAGTTGATCGGTTAAATCGTTCACGAGTTATTGTCCGGACAAGAAAATCTAAGATCGTGCTGCTTATAATCCAAAATGGCTGACGGCGGCCATATTGGATTACGCACATTGCTGAAAAACAATCCCAACCGTCCTCTCGCCAATGTCAAGGCACACCTCAAGTTTGAAGTTGATCGGTTAAATCGTTCACGAGTTATTGTCCGGACAAGAAAATCTTACGGAATTACGGACACCGGTGTTTCTAATATCCCCCCCTACTAAGTAGCGGGGGACAATAAGGGTGTCTCTACCAATTGATTGGCTTGTGGGAAGAAATATTTACCCATGGTATTGTAAGTGTACTTTCTTTGAAAAAAAAAAAGTTTTCCTCCCCTTAAATTAATTTGTTTCTTGAATAAATTGAAAATAAAAAATTTACAAGTAATTTTTACATTTTTAAGCTAAAAACCTACCTTACTGACATATGGGTATAGTGCCTAGCACCCCTACTCAAGTAAAGAAAATGAAATATCCCACAGTATATCCTGTGCCACTGCCCATGCGCGACTATCCCTAGGCCATGCACTTCCTCTCCTACACCTCGTGGTAGTGTCCCTAGCGGGGAGGCTGGGCGGGACAATCCCTGTCAGTAAGGTAGGTTTTTAGCTTAAAAATGTAAAAATTACTTGTAAATTTTTTATATTTTTTACGCAATAAAAACCAACCTTACTGACATATGGGTAGAATACCACACCCGGATGGCGGGAGAAAAAGAACCCAAACGGGAAGACGAATGAGCAGAGAAACAGGTAGTCAGCCTTGGAACTCAGGCTGAACAAAATCCCAAAGGGACAGGACTGCCGGAATTCCTAAGAGATAAGCCCCAGTGAATCATTAGAATGTTCACCTAATATATCTCCTGCACCGAGGAACCTATGGAACCTCGGTGTAACAGCCAACTAAAATGGAGGAGTCCAACATGCCCCCCCCTTTTTTAAATGTGGGGTGGAATAGTAAGACACTCACCATTAAAAACAGGATAAAAACA
>JAVTVY010056877.1:0-28800 GCA_036873755.1 Hanleya hanleyi | reverse complement strand
GATGTAACATTGGGGAGAATAAACTATATGAAAAAAACTTCTTGTTGTTGTTGTTCTCTCATGTGTCATCCTTGTTGTTGTTGTTGCTGTTGTTGTTCTCTCTCCGGTCTATATCATGGCGTTATGTTAGAGTGTTAAGGTGTAACGACGGGCGTTGACGGGCGTCACTGCATTTCGAAGAATTAGTGACAATTTCATGGAATATCAGAGCTTCTGAGCTATTTCACCAGAGCGTTGAAGCATTAAGAATGATGTTGGTGGGCGTTGCTACAAGATGACACCTCACACGACGCATTCGCACCGCGGATGGTCCATCTCTACACCAAATAACATCCTTCACTGCTAAAAAATGCCCACTTTCGCTACTACTCGTACTGATGACATCACCAATGACGTCACAGATGCTGTGGATATCCCTCAAATTGGGTCTACACCCCGAGAGCTACAACATGACACCTCCCATGACGCATTCGCACCGCGGATGGTCCATCTCTACATCAAATAACATCCTTCACTGCCCCAAAAGGCTCACTTTCGCTACTACTCCTACTGAAGACGTTCCCAATGACGTCACAGATGCTGCGGACATGCCTCAAATCGGAGTCTGCACCCCGAGAGCTACAAGATGACACCTCCCACGACGCATTCGGACCAAGTATGGTCCATCTCTACCCAAAATACCTTCCTGCACTGCCCCAAAATGCTCACTTTCGCTACTACTCGTACTGATGACGTCACCGATTGCGTCACAGATGACGCGAACATCCCTCAAATCGGGGTCTACACCCCGAGAGCTACAGAATGACACCTCGCACGACACAATCGGACCAGGGATGGTCCATCTCTACACCAAATACCTTCCTGTACTGCCCCAAAATGTCCACTTTCGTTACTACTCCTACTGATGACGTCACCGATAACGTCACAGATGACGGGAACATCCCCCAAATCGGAATGTACACCCCGAGAACTACAAAATGACACCTCCCAGGACGCATTCGGACCAAGGATGGTCTATCTCGACCCCAAACTCACCTCCACACACCCCCAAAATGGCCACTTTACTTACTACAACCAACTGCGCATGCGCAGATTGACGCGACTTGCACTTAAAAACACACCATTCTGACTCTAACCCACACAAGCTTCACTTTGACTCCTTCAACGACCCATTCGGACCCATAGCGGTCCATCTCTACCCCAAACACACACCCACATACCCCCCAAAATGCCTGCTTTCTATACTACGGCCAGACTGCGCATGCGCAACCTATTGCACACGGACGAACCATTAGTCCAGTCGGATGCTCCTCCACGAGAGCTTCAAAATAAGACCTCATACGACACCATTGGACCACCAGGGACTCACCTAGACTCCAACACGTCCACCCAGTATGGATTTATACATACATTGGGCTTATATTCCAGTATATGGGTCTATATGGGGACCTCGAACTTTTTAAAAAAAATTCACCGTTTCGTGCCGGGACACTTCCTATCATGTTTGTCTTGACGAGACTAAGAAAACAAATCCAAACAACCATACCGCAAATGTATAGAAGTAGGTTTCCCAGTGGGACAAACATTGGTCCTATACCCCCATAACCCGTATATGGGTCTATATGGGCTATAGACAGACCTCGAACTTTTTAAAAAAAATTCACCGTTTCGTGCCGGGACACTTCCTATCATGTTTGTCTTGACGAGACTAAGAAAACAAATCCAAACAACCATACCGCAAATGTCTAGAAGTAGGTTTCCCAGTGGGACAAACATTGGACCTATACCCCTAGTATGGGACTATATGGGTCTCCCTGAACTTTTTCCAAAAATTTCACCGTTTCGTGCCGGGACACTTCCTATCATGTTTGTCTTGACGAGACTAAGAAGACAAATCCAAACAACCATACCGCAAATATCGAGAAGTAGGTTTCCCAGGATGGTCCTATACCCCCATATAGCCAGCCTATAGGCCTATATACAGACCTCAGTGACTTTTTCCAAAAATTCCACCGATTCGCTCCGGGACCCTTCCCATTGTCATTTTCTTGGCGAGACGAGAAAAACGCGACCCCACAAGCCATAATAAAGCCCACGAAAAAAATTGACCATCCCCATACCCCATACAGGCATTTTCCCGTATATTGTATAATACAGACCCCTATTGTAGGGGTAAAGCCCGAGTTCCGCTTTTTTCTGGAGAAATTTTTACATGCACCCACCCCATTGACTTGATAGGCAGGTCCCAATAAGCCCGGGGACCAATATTAGGCCTTTTGGCTAGAGTTGATAGGGGTTTTCCCCTATTTTAGGGGTAAAGTCCGTATTCCGCTTTTTTTTCTGGAGAAAGTTTTACATGCACCCAACGACCGAGACACTAGTCCAGGCGGATGCCCCCTCACATAGGCTTCACATTGATACCTCATACAACTCCGTCGGCCCATTAGGGGCTCCCCTAGATCCCAAAACGTCTATTTCCATACCCTTTTCCCACAATTCCCTGTTTGATACCTCATACGACTCCATCGGCCCATTAGGGGCTCCCCTAGATCCCAAAACGTCTATTTCCATACCCTTTTCCCACAATTCCCTGTCTGCGCATGCGCACAATGGTGACAACGCCCGAGCCGCTAGTCCAGTCAGATGCCCCTTCACGAATGCTTCACATTGATACCTCATATGACCCCATTGTACCATTAGTGGCTCCCCTAGCTCCAAAACGTCTATTTTCATACCCTTTGGCCACAGCGCATGCGCAGAATGCCGATATTTCAACCCCACACCCAGCCCATCAGATGCCCCTTCACGAATGCTTCACTTTGATACCTCACTCGATCCAATCGGTCCACTAGGGACCCACCTAGGTCACAAAACGTCTATTTAGGTACTCCCCGTATACATTAACATTGGAAGTCAACCCATGGGACTACTTTCTGCCCGCGGATGCAGACTGCATCACCGCGGATGAATACAAAGGCCAAAGAACTATTTTTGACCTGCAAAAATTGGAACTCTCCTGTATTCGGAGGTATTTTTTGGTCACAAGACTGGTGGCGCCCTCTGGCGGCTATCTTCGGAAAAATTGTTCAAACAGAGTTATCTGCCCTTAAATACTAAGGAATTTCCACTTACTATACTACTCATGTTCTCAGCGTCATCTACAACACGGTCATCTACATCACATTTGTGTGACGTATGTGACATTTAACGTGACGTGGATGACATTGTCGTTACGGAGATGACAAACGAAGCCCATATACGAGTGAAGAGTAGGATTAAAAGACTGCGTATGTGTGAATTTGAAATATGATAAAATCCCAGAACCACCGCTATTAACGGTGGCGAAACTGTTAGAAAGATTGAGTCACTCTGGCTTAATAAGTTTGGTGTTAGACGTGACGGACCCCCATGAAATGGGTCAAATTTGATTTTAACACAACATTTTTGATTCCTTTTGAGCCATTTTTGGGCGGTAAAAATTGAAAATGATTCAGAATGTCTGGGTCTGTCACATTTTTATCCAAAAATATTGAGTGGGATTGACTCAATCTCTCGGACAGTGTACACCAAATGTGGAAAATGGTCATCTATACGTCACAATCTGTCATCTACATCACGGATGTCATCTACGTTACGAGAGACATTTTTGACGATATTCGATGATAATCAATCTCAAACTGATATAGAAAAGTACGTATATTATTCTACATGTATCCACATTGATAAGAAAGATTGAAAATATGATTGCTCTGTTTCTTTGCTATTCAGAAGTCAACAAAGAATATTATTTTGGAAGTAATCAAATCCTGGTCCTATGAATAGAAGATTGTATGTATTGTGTGCCATTTTGCAATAGGAATATCATTGGGAAATATATATTAAAATATAACCAGAGAAGATTGTAATAAGTGTGTCCAGACAGGACATCTGAAAATAAAATAAAATTTTATATGGGAAGCTGGGAACTTTTGCATCTTTCTTGTGACGTAGATGACAGAGGATTAACCATATAAATTCAAAACTGACCGTTTTCCAAGAAATATTTTCCATCAATCGCATAAAATATCATTATTGTCAAAAAAAGACTCCCTCGTAACAAATCATAGCCCCGAAAATGCTGAAATGTTGGATTGAAAAATTCGGACTACTGCCACTTGAAACTGGCTCTTACTGTAGAACCACTCTGGGGGGACCATGCCCCCCCCCCCCGTTCCGCCGTCCCTGCCGTTTTGTAACACACTGAATATCCGTTAAGTATATTACAAGATAAATATGCGTTTTGCGATCAGTAAAACAGTTAGACAGAACAGTTCTTGATTTCTGCAGGAATCCTGCAAAAGATGGCGAGACCCCTTTGGCAGGTATGAAAGCATACTAAAATGGGGTAAGAAACTACTACGGCAGTCTGTTACTTATTCAGTGCTAAAACGGGTGAGATTTCGCTTCCTGGGTTTACCTACCTTTGGGGGTAAATGCAGCGTAGCGCAAAGCACCCTGGGAGAGGATGCTTCGGAACTGCTTTTTCTCCACTAGTGCGCATGCACGTATCAGCTCCAGTCGGGTCATTTCGTCCCCAAACCAACTCGTTCCCAAACAACTCGTCCCCAACTTGAGTCAATTCGTCCCCAACTTTGAGTCAACCCGTCCCCAAGCTTGAATCAAGTCGTCCCCAAACAAAACAACAAATTTTATCAACGAATCCGATTAAACATTTCTATGTTCAGAAACTGATAAAATAATCTTGAAGACCTGTTTTATTTGAATGGCAATGTTTTGATAAAATATACAGATATGTAGCACTTTTCAAGAGCACAACTCACTGGGATACATATATATATACCGTATATAAATAGCTATCTCTTTTTTTTACGCATTTAAAATATTCATTTGGTGCAGTTTAAATGTCAAAGAAGTCTTTCATTTCAAAATATAAAGTCAGCAAGGAAAACAATATCTGTAGTCAGTGGGAAGGTTTACATCTCACTCGCTGGTTTAACCGTTCAATTCGCCAACGCCTCGTAGAATCTGTGATGCAGTCCTGGGTCCCTCCCTGTGCTCTTCCCACAACTTGAAGTACCGTATGGTATGGAGGACTCATTACTAAATAGTAGCTTGTGTTGGTCAAAGTTCAGAATGACATTACTTTATACACTAATATTTCAAAACTTCAATGGCAAATTGCTCCTCAACCCCAATTGTTATTTTACTCATCGGTTGTTCAACAAAGTGTTAACGACTGCTGTAGCGCCTGTGAAGATCTTGAATGTACGAAGAAATGTACCGGGGAAATTTAATGTTACTGCATAGGGCTAAGTAGCACTGTTTTGTCAGAGATTTTTTTGAAAATTGAAAATTTAATTTTTTTAAATTTCAAAATTTCAATTTTTTTAAATTTTAAAATCCTAATTTTTTTTGAACATCTTGGAAACACTAAATTATTATATAGCTTACTATAATACTCATACATGGTCATATTTTAAAGCGTGAGCCCGTGTTTGCCAAGCATGGAAAATTACACTATATAGTAAATACCCTATACAATAGACCAGGTGAACAACATGGCCTCGAAAATGACGCTGAGAGAAAACACCAACTTCTTTTAAATCGGTCTAGCGAGCGAACCAGCGCACGAAATGTGCCAAAGTTGTATGCAATTGAACGAGGACATGCTATAGTTTATGTCGACGTGTCATTATCCAAAAAACTGTTACTAATTATCACTGTACACCCAGATGAAGTCCGATGTTACGCTGAATTTTCTTTAGTCGGACAAGATCGTGGCCAGAATTTGTCAATGTAAACCGCGCTGGACAGGCAGTTTTGGCCAGTCATCTCTTCAATCACCGCATAAATTGGTCTGCTTTTTCAAGCAGGGTGTCACAACATAACGTACCTGTGCTGACATTACTCCATGACAACGCCCTATGGTAAATCCATGCGTGTTTTCTTGTATTTCAAACCATTTTAACTTCAAACCCGGCCTCCGGTTGAATTTCTTCTGGCCGAGTCGGCGATAAAAGCTCGACGCTGATTGGTCGGAATATCGAAAAGGCTATATTTAGAGATATTCCGACCAATCAGCGTCGAGCTTTTATCGTCGACTCGGCCAGAAGAAATTCAACCGGAGGCCGGGTTTGAAGTTAAAATGGTTTGAAATACAAGAAAACACGCATGGATTTACCATAGGGCGATGTCATGGAGTAATGTCAGCACAGGTACGTTATGTATTGACACCCTGCTTGCGGTGATTGAAGAGATGACTGGCCAAAACTGCGCTTTAAAATATGACCATGTATGAGTATTATAGTAAGCTATATAATAATTTAGTGTTTCCAAGATGTTTTTAAAATTTTAAAATTTAAAAAAGTTAAATTTTAAATTTTCAAAAAAGTCTCTTGACAAAACAGTGCTACTTAGTCCTGTGAGTTACTGGGTCGTGAAATTATCCCTCTGGCAAGCAGCCCTTAACCTACAACTTCAATCAATATTCAATAATAGGACAGCTCACAATGTGACTGTGAGTCACATATGTAAAGCCTGTACAATTTGATTTTTGTTGGGGACGAGTTGACTCAAAGATGGGGACGAATTGACTCAAGTTGAGGGGATAGGGCTTTGGATGGAGCTGTCCTTTGTTGGGAGCGAGTTGGTTTGGGACGAGTTGGTTTGGGGACGAGTTGGTTGGGGACGAGTTGGTTTGGGGACGAAATGACCTGCACCCACATCAGGATGGCCGCCATGCGTGGAGTGGCATGCTGTTGGTTGAAGAGAAACACGATGTGTCCGGCCTTCTTCAGATGTATCAACTCCTATTTGAACTGCAGCACAAATCGGACATGTTTTGTTAGATGCATGTCTGATCTAGCTAGCGGATTGCCACATAGGCTGGGGGTTTTGCGAGGTGAAAATGAAGAGTGCACTTCCCCGTTTTTCTTCAACAACAACAACAACGTCATGATAAAACAACAACAACAACACCACCACCAACTGGTCAACAATTAGCCCAACCTCGCCACCAGGGGTCGCTCTCCGCTGGAAAATTGGCCGCTCCTACGAACCCCTGGGACCACGCTCACTGAAAGTGGGTCCCATAATGCATTGAAAAATTCGTTCACGTGTCCTCTTCCTGTTCCATTGGAACATATCCAATTCCTTGTGAAACGTCAGTCACGAGTCACTTGCATGGCAAGCGTCATGGCGTCTTGACGTCATAATAGAAAATATTTCGCAAGAATGCATATTGAGTCCGTCATCGCGCAGACGCGCTCGTAACATCCATGACGTCGGGACATCGACATTATCTCCACAGAGACGCCCTCGTTATGTTCTGAATTCTAGGGTTTTGTGTGCTAGCCAATGATCGATCGTACGCCTGAGCGCCGTCCCAGAGCCTAGTAGGGAGGACAGGACCGGATAGCTCTGGTTTCGAGATTGCAATTAGCCGTATTGTTATGAGCAGTAAACATTAGTTTGAGACATAACTACATCGAATACTCTGGTGGTCCACATAGAAATTGGAATTGGAAATAGGAGATGGAGTTGGGGAGGGGGGGGGGAGGGCAGTTGGGAGAGGGATGGTGTCCTGTGTGTGGGGTTTATTCTGCAGGTTGGGGAAAATACACCTCGATCTATTTTATCTCGATCAGGGTATAGCCCTATGCCGGTTTTACTTTTTGTATATTAATGAAAAAAGCAGACAGTCACTGTTCACACATAGAAGGCATTGTTGTTGTTGTTGTTTATCTGTAAATCCACACTTAACTCAATGGGTATTTTTCACTGGTGCTACCAAAAAAAAAAAAAAATTCACATGGTGCTATATTCCTGAAATGCTGTTTGTTCTCTTATGCTTGAGAAAGTGGGCGGTATTCGATCGATCAATATATGTTGTGTGACTCATTGGTGCAGATCGAGTACATGTAGGGCAAAAAAATAAAATAAATAACAAGCGAAAAAATTATACAGTGGTAAGGTTGAAATAATATGTACATTAATTGATAAAGCATTGATCTGTAAACATCATTGACAGCTAAATCCTTCAGTTAATTAAACAGAAAAACAGTGCTTTGTTTCAGTGGATGTCATATACGTCGGGTAGTTTAGCACTATTACAGAGAGACTAATTTGTGCACTTCAGCGCTGTCATTTGATGGAAACAGTTGCTGCTAACTGGAAATGCTAGTCGGCAGCGGTCGCTCAACTTCGGGAGCACAGACTGCCTTTGAAGAATTTCCTCCTGCATTGAAGACGTGATTTGATTGGTCGATTGCCAGAGGCCGCCAGACCTGACACATATAGGCATTGCTTCAGACCTACTAGCGGAGCGGCATTATGTCTTATTTTAATCTGACTGTGGATGAGACAGTTCCGAATCTTTTCCACTTCCAGGTCAATCCAAGTTCATCCAAGTGATACAGGGGAGATATGAAGAAAAACTTGTGTGGTACTGGGAAGCATAATCAATACTCTTTTCAAACAATATTCAATTGTCACTATCCCTTCCATTTTGTTCGAGCAAGCCTGGAAATAAAGGGCCAGGCACGTACAATGTCCGACATGGAATGGAGCGTTGACAGGCAGAAATCACTCGGAACTGGCCGTTTTGTCCGGGGCCGTTTTGTACCGCAAAATTTAATCAGTCGCACCAGTTTTCCACTGTTTTTGAGCGGCGGATGTTCATGCTATTTCAAACCTGAAAAAAATCGGTTTTATTCATCAAGCTTGCAATGAAAGTTGTCCTGCATGGCTGGTCGTTCTCATGCTCGACCACGCTTTCTATTATTGCCGAATGCATGTTCACAACATTGCTGACATCATCATAGAAATCCCCGAACTGGGGTAGAATCGTTCTGCCGGGCATGTCAAATTGTTTGCAGAAAATGATGATCTGATATTTTACAGCTGGCTACCACTCGAAACAGAACAAAACTGGTACACTAGATTAATGTACAAAATGTTTTCATGCTTTGACTGCAATTACTGTTGAACTGCAAAACCGTGAGAAAACAAGCAGGGCTCAACATTGAAGACTGCCCGAGACGGGTGAATGTTGCTCTGGGGCAGGTAGTTTCTAAGTTGACATTCCCGACTGGACACGTCGTTTTGGCTGAATAAATTCGCCAGCTGTGCATCTGTCGTGACTATTGAAGACAATCAAGTTTTTACAGTATGGCAAAACTTAATCACTCTATCGCCAGTCGCCTTGACTGCTGCAAAATGGCAGTCAAACCATTTTTCGCTGTAAAAGTTTGGTTTCGCATATAAAACATTAAAATATACTTATTGACAATCGTTATGTATAGTATCATCTGGAATGCATGAGTAGATGGTGTGAATTATGAAAAGCCATTACTTGTAATTGACAATAAATTTAGATAAATATAATATTCATATAAATTAATGATACCATCTTCCTGTTAACCTGTGACATACAGTAAAACTTGAGTAAACCTTGGACAAGTAAATTTGCACAGGCACCTGTCTGACCGGACAGGTGATCTAAAGATCTAACGTCAATTCATAGATATACATGTATAAATTTTACGAACCAAAATCATAAATTAGTTCATTTTAATCAAAATGGAGTTTATAGCCCTCAGCCCGAATCGTGTGAAAGGGGACTTTCCATCAAATTCCATGCATTGCTGAAACAACTTGTCTCAGACACTGTAGAAAAAAAAACATCTTTTTGGCAGGAGCGAAATTGGGAGTGGGCAATGATCATAAAGGAACTATTAATTTTAATGAGTTTTATTAGTTCATGGGATCTAGAACTATGTCCAATGCCATATCACTATATTGTATTTGGGTCCACGATGTGTCAGTCCTTATATTATCAGGAGTTCCTGATTGGCGTGAAACGTGCTCAGATATTGGTGATGAAGGTGATTGATATAGTTTATAGAGATGTTTACATTGCACAGACTAGTACATTGGGGACTGTTTGGTATAACAGTATAAACCTGTGGGGTTTCCTGGTGTAAAAAGAAATAGGACCCAAATGTTGTGATATGACTGAAATATTGTTGAAAGTGATGTTAAGTCCTATTCATTCACTCACTCTCCCAATTTGATCTTTTATTTCTGTCTCTAGGTTTCTCGTTGAAACTCAGCCATGGGAGAGCACCATGCAGTTTGTTTCACAGTTCCGCCAATGACGGAAAAAGGGACTATTATGATGTTCTTGGTTTGCCCAAAAGTGCAGATGCAAAGGCGATCAAGAAAGCCTATCAGGTACTGGTATAACATTGAATGATATTTTATTCATACTCATATTAACAGACTTGTTCTGTTGACCCCAGCTGGTCAGTGTTCAGTAACTCCACAGCATGCTTCAAATTGAAATGTGATGTGTATAAGTAGGGATGAAGCCTTATCCAGTATTACTTATACAGTGAAACCTGTGTATACTGACCATACTTGGGACCAGATTATAGGGTCGCTTTTAACAGGGTTCTGGTTTATCAAGGTTAAATTTAAGTATTGGGACCCTGGATGGTACCAGTATTTGGTGGATGTTCGGTTTACCCAGGTTTCACTGTATATCCCAAGGATGATGACTGGGTAGACTTGATACCATGTGAATATTCCTTGCAGTGACCAACCAGTTTCATCTTCCTTGGTCGGGGAAGAAATTTCATGTGATGTTATTCCACTTCACATGAAAGCGTGATATTAATATTTTTAATATTTTGCAGTTGGCACAGAAATATCATCCTGACATGAACAAGAATGATCCCAGTGCTGAGAAGAAATTCCATGATGTTTCTGAAGCATATGAGGTAGATATCCCATGGTGTCTTGTTTACATAGCGATACGGTTACCCAAACAAATGATTTACACTCTTGCATTATGTGACGGCGTGTTCCGTCCGGATGCCCATCTGCCCTTCCACCGTGTCTCCGGTCTATACCTGATACAGTTTTCTATCGACAGTTCCAATTTTTGGTGAATGGATACCCTTAGGGGAGACGATGTATTGCATACCAAAAAGAAGGTCAAGGTCAGAGGTCAAAGTTCACTAGCTTAAAAACCAGGAAATCACTGAACCGTTAGTGTCCAGTGAATTATTGCTTTGTTGATTTCCATTCAGACTTCAATTCTCTTACGTCAAGAAACTTCAGTTGCTTAAAAGCTGTCAATCGACACATCAGTCATGGTCTTCAGATATTACCATTTTCACTGAACATTACTATATACACTTAGGCCTCTGTTAATTGATCTTTAGCTTCTCATGACCTTGGGAGGAAATTATAATGATGCTGAATGCTGTAATTATTAATTATTAATTATTTGGCTGCATTAAGATATTGCAATAAAAAAGAAGTTATGTATGTGGTAAACTTCAAGCACCAATGGAAAGTTGATGTCAACTTTGATATGTCAAAGACAACTATTTCCCCTAATTTCTGCAATTAGAACTGCAAAAAGCTTTGTTGCTGACTAAATCATGTGAAATTTAAATGGCACCTGTGACATTATATCATAGAATTTAGATCCAAGTAACACCCTTTTCAAAGAATGAAAATTTGAGGGAAGTTAACCAGTATCCCAACTATATTTACTTATATTTATCAAGTCTCCCTGGCTTGTAAATTGCTGCTTGCAATAAATTGGAATCGGCCACCAGAGTCCCTTTGGAATTATCAATTAAAGATGTAATCAGCCTCAAAATGGATGGATTTTGTAACCTCTCCCCTGTGCGTTTTTTTCAGCAGGGAAGATTACCAAAGCATCATATGTATTATATTTGACGATAGTGGGATCGTCATACACAACGAATGCAAGAATATCTTGTCAGAGAAATTTGTAACTCTGCCCGCTTCGACGGCTTTTCTGTCTCGCCATTGAGTGTGTGTTGTACGCGGAGAGAAAAATGACGTCACTGCGTGACGTATGAGTGACGTAGCGACGCTCACGAATTTGAATGCTGCACAGCTGCAGCCATGGGATAACGTCATGGCTCGTGCCCACGGTTCGGTGATGTCGCATAGCGTACGTTGGTAGAACGCACCATACGTGTATACGCTTGTTGACACGGCCGTGGAAAAATAAACGGCATGCCATGCTGTTTATTTTTAGAGATCAACTCCTTCTATTTTCTCGTGAATGGTGGAAACAAGTTTGTTTTTTTTGTGGTCAAATGTGTTTCATTTTGTACCTGTTGTAACATATGTCACTTTCGCCGAGTTTGAGAGACATCAATTTCAGCCCAGATTTGAGGCTGATTACATCTTTAACTGAAATGTCTGCATAGAAAAACGTCAGCTTGTGAATAGAAGCCCAAGAAAAGAAGCCAACAATATTATTTACCATCGGTACGAACTGGAAAAAACAGATAGTCCAATTCCGTTCCGTAACAGGTCTGACTTTTGCATGCACCAGACTACCGCGCAAGGTTTGACGCGCAACTGGAAGCGCAACTGGAAGTAAACTTGCCATGGAAAATGTTGATAGAGAATACCAACAACAATGGCCAAAGATAGGCTTGAAATAAATTTTCAATGGATTATTTCTTGGATTGTCATGATTGTCCGTTCCTTCAGATAGACCTATACTTCTAAAAGGTATTTACGAGAATTGATCGCATGTTATCATTTTTACCCCTCGGCCAAATTTGGCCTAGGGGTATTGTCGTCATCATGTACGGCTGTCCGTACGTCTGTACGTCCGTACGTCCGTCCGTCCGTTACCGCGATATCTACAGAACCGTTTCATGCATGGCAACCAAACTTGGTACATCTATTTATCTTCACGTAAATCAGAAGCCTATCGAAAATGAGTCATCTCGGACAATATTTTGCAGAGTTATGCCCCTTTTTACAAATAAAAATCCATTTATGATTTGTTATTGTGATAATTTCAGAACCGTTCCATATACAACATCCTAACGTGATACAGTTGTTTCTCTTGACCTGAACTAGGTGCCTATCAAAAATGAGTCGTGTCGGAAAGTATTTTGCAGAGTTATGCCCCTTGTCTAATAAAATCCGTTACCGCGATATCTACAGAACCGTTTCATGCATGGCAACCAAACTTGTTACATCTATTTATCTTCACGTAAATCAGAAGCCTATCGAAAATGAGTCATCTCGGACAATATTTTGCAGAGTTATGCCCCTTTTTACAAATAAAAATCCATTTATGATTTGTTGTTGTGATAATTTCAGAACCGTTCCATATACAACATCCTAACGTGATACAGTTGTTTCTCTTGACCTGAACTAGATGCCTATCGAAAATGAGTCGTGTCAGAAAGTATTTTGCAGAGTTGTGCCCCTTGTCTAACAAAATCCACTAATTCCTATGTTAAGTTTGCATATAATTTCTATATCATGTTTGTATACTATCACATTTATTTATTGATTGGATGACTGATTTATTCATTTATTCTCTTAGACAATGCAAAGAATGCTTGCAAATCTGTTTTGAAAATGACATACATGTGCCATTTAGTATACATGTACTGTATTTATCTAGCCATGTGTACTGTTGTTTTGGTGAGACATCGATACAGCTCTTTCAATTTATTCAAGAAACAAATTAATTTAAGGGGAGGAAAACTTTTTTTTTTTCAAGGAAAGTACACTTACAATACCATGGGTAAATATTTCTTCCCACAAGCCAATCAATTGGTAGAGACACCCTTATTATAATAGCTGGGGTTCAGAGCCGAGGGGTTTGGATAGCGCAGCTTCATGTTGTTAGATGAAATCTTACTTGCCGCATGCGACAAGTAAATTTTTTGCAACTTGTCGCCGGAAAAATTCATCTGCCGGTGGCAGGTAGGCAGGCGTTATTTCGATCGCTGCCTTGTTCTGCAGATAGATATTTTTTTTTTTGCAGCAAAAAATGCCAAATAATTAAAACAATGCGTAATTATTGTTACAACAAAAACATGCGGGTGGGTCATGAGAAGCTAAAGATTAATTAACAGAGGCCTTAAGATCATTGAATTGCTATATACGAAGAAGATGAGTCGCAACCTTGTTAATGGTTCAGCTAATTTGCATAGTCATAGGCGACTGTCTTAGTATTAGTAGAAAAATATGTTCACTTCTTCTAGTAATCATTTTATCTACCCAATCTAGATAATTCACAAATTGGTGAAAGGTAGACAAGTAACGCATTGTCATTATGATTAACATTGAATAATACTTCATATCAAATTATAGATCATGCATTGTAAAAACAAACGCAAGAATTACATGTACATTTACGTTTCAGAAGTAAGGGAACAACTCACTAAACTTTCGCTGAATATTAAAGATGTTTAACTTACAGAAATGACAATTTGGTATGATGTTTATCTTTAGCCCCCAAGCAAATCGCATACATGTATGAATGGTTTGAAAGGAAGAATAATTTAACCCTCTGTGGGAATTGAAACGATGACCCTCCAATCCCTGGAGTTGCACTTACTGTCTTAGCTATACAGACTCATTGATAATACCCAAAACTGCCTTTTATGTGCAACTGGTTTTATAATACAGAAATGACTATTTAGTATTTAATGAGTTAGACAATCCTGTAAACGAACAATACATCATAGTTGTGCAGTTATATTGTGCAGTTTTGGTTACAAGCATGAAATTTGTCACATAGCTATTTTGAATGATCCTCTTTCGGAACACAGCCTCATTCTGGCAAGCCAGGGCCTTGCTTCACTGGTATTGATGTTCCCGTCTTCAGAATCTCTTTAATAGATTAGCATTAATCACTCTGGTAAATTCAATACTTATGTGTATCAGCAGACAATGGGCAGAAACATATTGCATTTGACATCATTCTCTCAAGTCGGAGCCCATTTCTGCTAGAATTTACTGGTTCTACACTTCACAATTTACATTACTTTGTCAACCAGTTTTGCAAATGGAATTACACCATATATTAGCAGATACTGACCATAAAAGCGATCTATTTGACCTCGTTCTCAAAAGCTAGGGCCTTAATTTCTTGGAGGGGTTTTGAGTTTGATTTTGATACTTATTCATATTGACTTTAACTTGGCATTCATTTTCATGAATGCAATAATTTGATGTACCAAAAGATAATAATGAGAACAGTGATCAAGTCGACATCATTCTCTTACACACAGACCTTGTTTAGTGAACTAGCCCTGAAATATCGCATCACCTTCGTAATGACTTAGTGGCACGTTTTATATGCCCATCGAAGACAAGGTCGTATAATACGATGGGGAGTTCTGTCCATCTATCCATCTATTAACATTTGTTGTCCGTGTGATATCTCCAGCTCCAAGGTATGGATTGGTACCAAACATTAGGATTACCTTACTCGCTGGGCAAAAAGGTTCATTTTGAGGTCAGTAGTCAAAGATCAAGGTCACCCACAACTGAATCCAGTTTAACTGACACCATCCACAATTATATTTTTGTTTCTAGTAACCCAACCTACCCATATGTTTTGCAATCAATAAAAAAAAAATAAAAAGAATAAAATAAAAATCTGTCCTACCTACCTACCTACTCAATTTTTCTAAAATTGGTTGTAAACACAAAGATTATTGTGGATGGCCTGACTATTGTTCAGTGTTCGAATTTAAGAAAAATTTGAACCAGTCCGCCGGACTGGTGAGCCAAAAATGGAACCAGTCCGCAAATATTTTTACTAGTCCGTTAATATTAAATAAAAGATGATCTGGGAACATTTGTCATCATTTTGTTCTCTGTCATGGTTGCTACTAAATAAGAAATTAATAATTGTGCATTTCTTGAATTTCTTGAGCGCGTGTGAAGATAATAACATACGACAAACCCCGTCGGCTAGACTTTGACGGCGACCTTGACTGCACGTGTCGTCGCGAAACACTGCTTCAACAAATGCCATTTCAAGCCAAGAAATCAGTAGATTTCTTTCGACGTTGATGGAGAATATGTTTAAAATTGTCCTGATAAACATGATCAGGCCGACTGAAGCGTAATCATGTTGCTGATTTCTCGATTCTCGACCTGGAAGTGGGTGCTTTATTTGCTGAAAAGATCGTCAACCTGCCGCCATGCCATGCGCTGCATTACAATCACACTTTACGGTATGCTGACACTGCTCGCACCGCTTTACGGTTGTTGTTGTTGTCGCAAAACGCGACCGTGGTCGTGATTTCGTTGGAATTTGCTGAATTTTTTTTTAGACTCGCAGGATTTATTTTAGATTCGGTCGGGTAACCGAAAACAGACATATCTTTTACAAATTGTGCGGAGATATTCAGAGAAATAGTTTACACAATGAACTGAGAGTTGTTTTGTTACCAGTCCGACGGACTTGTTGTTCAGTCGCTCACACCAGTCCGTTTGATTTTTTACCAGTCTCGGACTGACGGACAGGTGCCAAATTCGAACTCTGTTGTTAGCTTGGACTATTCAGAGTTGTCTCCCCTACATGTATATGTCATTTGTCCTTTGGAGTTGTCTCCCCTGTTTGATACATGTATGAAACAGCTACATTCACTTAAACTGTTGTGAAATAAAAACCTTGCATTTATTATTTTAACTGGGAGAGAGGACATTTCTGAACTTCATATCTTTTTATTAACTCGAGAACAAAGGTTTGCTTCATCATTTCTTTACATTTTTCTTCCTTCATGAAAAATTGTCTTGACTGAATGGCATCTATTTGTAGGAAAATGAATACTTTCTTGTGTTTGACTGTTGTCAATTTTATTGCGAGACATGTGAGCTCTCGGCTCTTGTTTCAAGGTCACCCTGTTACCAAGAGTTAAGCCCCTTTTAGTTTATCATTCAATATAAGGCGTCATAAATGTTACGTTCTCATAAGCACAAAACCTTAGACCTTTCTCTGGATTGCTAGCTACATGTACCAATTGGGACCAAGGCAACCGGCCTAGCCATTTGAAAAATGATGGAGAGTGAAAAACAGTTCTTCTAAATCTTCTAAGGAGAGTGATTAGCTCTCCTAGAATGAAAGCCTTTAAAATTGATTGTGTGCATATATGTGATAAAATTAGGAGCAGAATGCGAGCGCTATAATGCTCTTCAAAAGGCAAGGCAGTGTTTTATTGATGCAGAATTAGTGTTCTATTAGAAATCCTTTTTGTATGGGATGTTTGCTCTTCAGGTTTTAAGTGATGGCACCAGACGACAGGAGTATGACACAATTGGCATGGCTGACCCTGGGGCAGGAGCGTTTAGAGCAAGAGGTAACAGTTTCCTATCCCTCAAATTGCCTTATACATGTATTTTGTATTTTTGGTAGTACTGAATAGGGATTATAGTGTCCATCCACCCAACACTGATTTACCTGGCTGGAGATAATGGTCTGCGTCATCCAGTTTTGCCACTGAAAGAGATGACAGAATGAAAATGAGACAACTTTGACAGTCTTGTGCAAAGAACACACATTTAGGATGTATTGGCAATTGATCAACACAAAAGAATAATAAAGTAGTGCCATATTCAATATCCGCACACAATCTTACAATATAAGGTTCAGTATAGCCGCCCCTACGTTAGCAGGGTGGCTATATAGAAACGGACCAGGCCTATGTGTGTTGCGCTTTTGGAATCTTGTTATCTTCCAAAATTTGGCATACATGTACGCATTCCTTGCGCCAAGATGCCAGTTGGTATTGCATTTCAGCAACCTCTGCCTAAAGGTGATGCCACTGGGTCAAAATAGGTCTTGCTTCTTTGTGTCGTGGACGTCAGTTCAAATTGTTCGCAATCGATAACGTCCAAACGCTTTGTCGGATTTTTCCGAAATTCGGCATACACATTCCTTGCGACAAGACACCGGCTGCTATTGGCAGATTCTATTATAAAGGGTACCAAAATTATTATTATTTATTATTTCATCTGTCATATCAGAAATGACGTTAGCAACATTTCAAATAATGATGACCTCAAAAAATAGAAATGAATCAGATATAATCCTTACATACTTTTCATTAACTGACTCCTCAAGCTAGAAAAAAATTAGGGCAGATGGGAATAATAAGTTATGAAAGTGGAATAAAACTGTTGCTAACATCACATCTGTCAAGGTAGATGACGTTAGGGAAATTCAAACCCTGTTTTGTAGTCTAAAAAACATACATAGGGTCTTAAAAATGGTAGGGATAAGAGTGCAAATTGCAAAAAAGCTGGTTCAACAAAAAATACCAAATCTTGTGATGAGTAAACATACTTTTGAGAACCAGGAAAAATGTTGCTAACATCAGTTGTGTTGCTAACGTCATTTTCATTTAATGTCGTCCTCTTAGATTTCAAAGCACACCTGTGACAGTCGGTGGATTTCAAAATGTCTGTAGTAACTTCAGCTACCTAGATACTAGCCAGTATAGAAGACAGGCCTACCTGCAGGTTAAAACTGTGAGAGAAGTCGTCAGTAGGTCTTGTCAGTCCCCAGGTAGTTTCTTCTCTAGCTTCTCTTGGAAGCCCGCGAGTTACTCTCATTGGCTAGAGGGCAATCAGCGCCCTCTACCAAGGGGAGAGAGAGAGAGAGAGGAGACAACTCTTGTAATATTAAAGCAATTGTCTCCCCTGCTACACTGACCTAATGTTCGTTAATCGTCGTGATATGTGAGAAAACCTATTCTTACTACACTCTTCCCCCTTTTCTTTTTTTTTAAGGAAGGGCGTACCAGCGACTGCAGTCTAAAACTCCAGCAAAGTATTCGCAAGGATAAAAAACATACCATAAAAGTACGGAACTGTACCTAAAGCTTCCCCTACTTTGAACTGGGCTAAAAACCGGACATTACCTAATAACAAGCTACCTAATATTAGTCCGACAATAAAATACCCAACCCCAGATCATGGAAGCTGATCTCTAACCCCAACCCTCAGGTCGATTTTTCAACAGACCTCTAATTTCCCAAAGAAGACCCAAAGGAGCTGGAGCGAACTGGCCCACTTTAAGTACCAGTCCGACTCACTATGGAATCTACCTTTTCCCCCAACCTCCCTTCCCCTCATAAATTAAGGGCTCACTCAATTTTATAATGTCAGCCCCTCTTAAACTGAGAGACTACATGTAGCTACACTATACAGCCTGTCAAGAAACAGACTGACTAATGAAATAATTGCCAGACTCTCCTACATTGAGGGACTGACTAATCAGACAGTCTATAAAGTTTTGACTAACTGACTATATCAGACAGTCTATCAAGTTTTGACTAACGACAATAACTTTTAGACTGTCAGCACTCAATGAGAGCTTGCTCAGTTTGAAAACCTATCAGTCCCTATTAAATTGAAAGACTGGCTACATGTATAATCAGGCTGATCAAGGAATAACTGCCAGACTTCCCTAACTAGAGGGACTGGCTATATCAGATATCCCATCAAGAATAGTCTGACTTAGGCAATAACTGCAAGACACTCAGTCTCTCAATAGTTGAGTGACTGGCTAACGAACATAGTCTGACTAAAACAACAGTAACTGCCTGTCAGTCCTCCATACATTGTGGGACTACTCATATAGCTCAAGGCTTCAGGAAACCAGTATCCTCTGTATGCATCAACAGAGACACACACATGAAGAATCAACGCATGTGTAACACCCGTGCACAAGGTGCCGCTAACACGTCAACTCAACATGTGGATGAATCTGCAGGACCAGAAGGAATATCGGAATCCATTGAACAGAAGTGCACTGCGTTGCTGATGTTACCGCATTGCCAATGATCAATTAGCCAGGGTCTGAATAAACATATCCAAAATGATCCCCGAATTTGATCAGACATAATGCTCCACAGTGAGCATTCAACCAAACAAGGTCAAGGCTTGTCCGATGTCTGACTTTTATTTCAGACCCTGATTCAATAAATTTAAACCGGGATGACAAACACCGGTGCATAACTCACTGGGGCTTCCATAGAGAAGACACAAGCAGAGTTGTGGCCACAAACTCCCTTGGCCCTGTGTCTCCAACATGGATTGCCCCGTCATTCTCTCCCCTTGTTAATTCATCCATCACAATTCGCACACACCTCGGCAAAAACTCATTTAGCATCCAAGTAACTTCCATTTAACCACTGCCGAATGATGTGGCCAACCGTGAGGGTTGTTAACCCACAGATAAATTACCCAACCCGCCATTCCACAACCCCATCCACTACACTTTCACTCAAACCATTCTCCTAACCCCCTAAAAGTTAAACATATCTCCACTGCAACACACATTGCACATTTTTCCAACACATATCACGTCCTCCCAACACACCATTCTAAAATAGGTACACACACCACACTCTACTGAACACTCAATCTACCAAAAATGATCATTCTAAAATATAGGTCCACACATCACAAATCAACCAACACACCATTATCCAACACCCCACATCACTATTCAACATCCACACATATCACAGATTTCTTGTCAGACATTTTATCATTTTTTTATCTTTCCCCCCAAAAAGAACAACCGACACAACATCAAACCAAAATGCCACATCACCTACATCAAAATACAAAGACATCAACATCAAAATCAACTCAAACCAGTGTGCTAGATGGCACCACATGCCAATGCCCACTGTCAATCTGCATTGCCCCCTAACATTGCCAATGCTAAAAGAGAACTAAACTGAAGCATTGTCCAAACCGGTCATCATGCATCAACATTTTACTGCAGGAACCCCCATGTTCCCAATAACCAGGGCCTTCTTCCTAAAGTCAACGACACAGCCATAAGCGGACAGAAAGTCCGAGCCCAGTAACAAATCCTGAACCACCGGGGCTACAACCATGTCTCCAAAACAGTTAAACCCTGCAATGGAAAGGGGAACCTGTCGAACCAACATTCCCATACTGGCCGTACCCTGAAATGCACCAGTTAGCTTAATGGGAGTGGATGACAGTCCCATAAGCCCTAACTTTCCAAATAATTCTGGACTCATCACTGTTACCTGAGAAGCAGTATCCACTTTCGCATTCACTGGAACGGACCCGACCCTGACCGGAACTACCATTGCCCCCTTCCGAGCCCCAGACACGGCAACGCCTCGAACGGCAGCAGTCGACCCAGCACAATCTGACAAGGCAGGTCCTCCTGTGGTAACCAACCCGTCAAGATTAGTGCGAACGGGGCAACTTCGACTTATGTGCCCTAATCGGCGACAAAGATGGCATCGTACTTGGGGACATCGGAAGCTCTTATGCCCATTTTTCCCACAAGAGTAACAGGTAACTCTGTTAATAGGGGCTTCACAGGCTACCGGTAGCTTGGGAGGAGTAACAAGTCTCAATGGAGACTCACCCCGCCCCTCCCGTAAAAAATCCCCTCCCACAGGCTCGAGTTCTGTGGAAACTAGACGGACCTCTGCTACATTCAAAGCTTGATGATTATACAGTGAGGCGTTGACACATGTCAACGCATCCTGAATAGTTCTGGGGTCTTTCTCCATGGCAAACAAAACTATAGCCTGTGGTTCATGACAACCTTTGAAAAATTGCTCCACAGCTATCGATTCGACTAACTCACGTGGAGCCCCCGGATACCCCTTCACAGCTAACTCAACACACCTATAAGCAAAATCAGCCAAAGTGTCATCGGCCCCCCGCTCCTCCAACTGCAACCGATGTCGGATTGCTTGAGGAGGCTCGAGATCACCATACCGTTTGTCTAAGGCTTCAAGAAGCTCATCAAAAGAATTACAAACTGCTTTCGGTAAGAAAGAGTAATACTCGATGGCCTTGCCATGCATGCACTCAGTCAAACGCTTTAGAGATTTTGCCTTGCTCCACTTCCGATCTTGAGCTTCTAATTCAAATTTAATTTTAAACGGCGACCAACCTTTGGCATCGCCGGAAAAAACTAATGTTTTCGGAAGTGAACGGCTGCTACTACGTGTGAAAGGTGATGCCGAGGGGCTACGGCCACGTGATGTTAAAGGGCTACGGCTACGCCAGCGTACTGTTCGAGGACCACGGAGAAGTCGACGTGATCTCGAACTCGCTTTATGTTGCCTGATAGGCTGCGGAACATTTGACCCTATTAAATTATCTCCCTTGTCCTCCTGACCATGAGCAATGTCAGAATGATCAATGGATGGAGAGGAATGGCTACCTTTGTGCTCCTCCCCAACCTTACTATGTGAAGGGACGAAAGGGTCAGAGATGGGCACAGAAGGGTGCTCCACCCTCTGATGATGCCCTGACCCCTCACAAGCATCCACCACTCCTGCATCCATATAATGTGCATGCTGGGCACCCTCACCAGCATTGCATTCCCCACCCCCCAACCCCGGCATTTGCGCAACATTGACCACAGACAAATTTTCCTGCTCAACGTTGCCCATTGACAGCCTAACATCATCAGTCTGCACTGAACTAGCATCAGCCCCCACCCCTCTAACCATTGGAGTAGACGTCTGGCCACGCATCATGGTCACCAGCATTCCAACCTGGTCCCCCATGTTGGTAAACCCTGCCCCTAATTTATCATCCATCCCCCTCAAGTGAGAATCCATCCCTATCAATTCCGTTCCCACCCAGCTCTCCAATTTACAAACATTCTGTACACATTCTCTCAAGCTCTCAGAGATCCCCTCCTGGTTAGATACCAGCTGATCGATTTTGATAACACATTCTGTCAAGGTCTGAGAGAGACTCTGAACAACAGATTCCCTTTCCCCCCTTAAATTTTGAATGTGATTTTCCATCTCAGTTCGCAATTCGCCTACATGTTTTTCAATTAAATCTGAAACATACTCAGGGCAAATGGAAACATCTACCCCACTAATAAGAGAATTCTCCATCAAAGGATTCTTCTGGAATTGTTCAATATTATGTGCCATTGATACGTCTACTGGTACCAGTTCTGTCATGGTGTGAATTGTGGGACTCCACAAAAATGCAAATGAAAATATTCAATAAACCGCAATACTCACTTCCAAAATGGCTGCCATGAAATAAATTTATCTGCCTTACTTGATTGGTCAAAATACTATTAACCAGACTCGCCTCCAATGGTACAAATCTAGCTACAATAAATTCTGTTTTCTGTATAAAACAGAAATAAGTAGTTGTATCAACTACTCACACTCAGTGAGTTTCCACTCCAGAAACTCACTAGAAAAAATGAAACTGAATGCACACACGTTACCGCAGTCAATGCGTTCAAGTGTGCTTATTCAACTCAAACCCATCAGGAAAAATGAAAAAGAACAAGACCCTTCAAAACAAGTGCATCACGCGTTACCACAGTCAACGCGTTGTTGCAACTTCCCTGTGGAGTCCAAAAACTAGAAACAAACCAAGCCAAATAAAATACAAAATAATCGCTGTCTCTAGTGGCCCAGTTAGTGCCTAAGGGCTCAATAGAATGTGTGTTGAATACCAAACAATCATCAAATGGTGTCAATCAATACCAAATGAGACGGAGTTATCAACAATCATAGTCTATTTCCCAAAATAAATAGGATCAAAATTCACCAAGTTGGAATTTTGCAATCAACTAAATTATGGCTGCTTATCTATTCAAAATGTCTTTCAAATGTTCCCAAAATCAACTGGTGTTGCCCAACAATACCCGATTACACTCTAATCGGGTGCAATGTTGATGCCACACCAATTGTTTTTATTTTTTATTTTATTTTTTTTTTTCAACTAAATGTAAGAGTGTGTGTTTTAATAAACACCAATCACTCAACCAAAATCAGATGGTGTCACTTGACACCACCAGACCACTATGTAATTGAGTGTAGCGCCGATATGTCAACACTCAACAGAACAAATTTTTATTTTTTATTTTTTTTTTTCAAAGTAAACCCAAGGACGAGTGTTTGAGTAAACACCAAACTCTCAATCAAAATCAGATGGTGTCACTTAACACCACCAGACCACAATCAAATTGAGTGCAGTGTTGATATGTCAACACTCAAATCTCAAAATACAACCAGAGGTTGTGTTGTATTGAATACCAAACAAGTAAATCTATTGAAACATTAATTTGAATGTTCTATGCCATGGCTAGCAAGAATTTCAATCAAACGAGAGAAAATCCCCCACATTCAATGTAAGCACCAGCTAATCCCTCGCGCAATAGCTCCCAGGAAATAGCCAGGTGAACTTGACGACGAAATTGGGCGAATTCCAAAAATTACTAAATTGAACTCTAGCCTTTAGGCCATAGATTTTCAGTGAATGTCCCAATCAAATTCACAAAAACTGACCACCGGAAAAGTCAATGTAGTTTGACCGATAATACAAAGCCAAACTATTGCTATACATTGTAAGTCGACCACACCAGTGAAAAGTGGTCAACAGAAATTGACAGTGCGATAGACTCCCACAAACAAGTCTCGATAAGACAACCGTGGCACAGCAAGAATAACCACAATTTGTCAACAGCACAACTGATGAATCCACGTACATCACAAGGTCATGCAGTACATGACCCTGTACCCCAAACTCAATCACCGAACCGAAAGGAAATGACTAATCTGACCGCATTCAGTCATTAAAACTTCATCCCATGCTCCAAATCTTCTCCAAAAACCCCAACATTACCAACCCAACCAAGCACATACAAAATATAATTATCACGGAACAGGACTATGAACAAAACACAAAAATACACATATGGACACACAAACAGTACCGGTACACATACATGACAACACAAACATTAACATATAAACCATTCAAATATTGCACCTTCAAAACCTTTATCCCAACTTCTACTCCTAATTTTCCCTACCAAATACTATCTCAGAAAAAAAAAAAATACTTCAAAATTCA
Source organism: Hanleya hanleyi (assembly GCA_036873755.1). Classification (NCBI taxonomy): domain Eukaryota; kingdom Metazoa; phylum Mollusca; class Polyplacophora; order Lepidopleurida; family Hanleyidae; genus Hanleya; species Hanleya hanleyi. The sequence continues at coordinate 4,074 of JAVTVY010056877.1, read as the reverse complement.
CCAAATCACACAAAATTCTAGCTAAATCTAAGGTGCAATATTGAAGGCAACCAGCAGGCAAGTCTGCCCGCTACACTGGCCATCTAACCAACCTAAACAATTACAATCCTATTCCTTTTTATTCCCGAATGTAACCCTTCAAGTTACTGTCGTTGTTGTTGTTGTTCCAAATAACAACAACAACGTGTCAGTAAACTCGCAAAATTTTCAAAAGGAACGCGAACTCAAACCAAATTGTAACCTGGGGTAGTTCAAAATAACCCCGCTTCACTCGCGATAAATTATACCCAGACAAATATGGCAAATCAAGTCGATCTGACGAAAGAGAAGACTATCAAGGGTCCAATTTTCGTCACAACACACAGATTGTTTTTGGCTAAATTCACGAAACAATCATTGTCAAACTACTCCATATATTGCACAGAGCTTCAGAACTATTGCTGTATAATCTTTAGTTCACAACCAATGAAAGCCAAATCAATTTCATTTGGAAAATCCGCCATCGCGAAAAAACGTGACCATGACGACGAGAAAAAAAAAATATTCCAGAACTTCGCTGGAAGCTCAAATTTTCACAAAACCCCTTTCATAAAGTAACACACTTCCAGTTTATATCGACCCAATCGTAACTGAAAGCCAACAAGTTTGTCAGGACTCGGAAATGAAGATTTTCACACCCCAATTTTCAAAACCTCAAAATGGCCGCCCATCTGGACACTGCATTCAGACCGCCATCAAGACGTAAATTTGCCTAATAATAACCGCAAATCTACGCTTAATACTTTAACTTCTGACACCAATTGTAGTAACTTCAGCTACCTAGATACTAGCCAGTATAGAAGACAGGCCTACCTGCAGGTTAAAACTGTGAGAGAAGTCGTCAGTAGGTCTTGTCAGTCCCCAGGTAGTTTCTTCTCTAGCTTCTCTTGGAAGCCCGCGAGTTACTCTCATTGGCTAGAGGGCAATCAGCGCCCTCTACCAAGGGGAGAGAGAGAGAGAGAGGAGACAACTCTTGTAATATTAAAGCAATTGTCTCCCCTGCTACACTGACCTAATGTTCGTTAATCGTCGTGATATGTGAGAAAACCTATTCTTACTACAATGCTTTGGTCAAATTCTACTGACAATCGGGAACCCTCGGGTAATGGAATGGTCTTTGCTGAATAAGGTATCCGATACAACCCGAATGAAAACTGCTCCAAGAATAATTGAAGGTAGTTCTACAGCCCGTTTCATATGTTTCCTTTTTCATCAGTCTTTTCTCTCCATTCTGCTTTCAAAATATCAACGGAATATTGCCTGCTTTGTCCCTGAATACCAAATTATCCTTCCTTTTGTTCTGAATGATCAATGCTCTCCACGAAATACCAGGGGACATAACCCATGCATGGCCAACCCGTAATTTTTTTCTCAAGGATTGATCCGCCTGTGAATGTAGTCCAAGGTAGTCCAAGGTTTGATCTCCACAAGTTTTTTTCAAGTTACGTAAGGTTGGTGATGATATTAATTATAGGAATTGCTTAATGTGCAATTTTCATCACTTTCACGTCTTGATAGTGGAATCATTTTGTAAACAAGTTTTATGAATTACGCTTTAGTAAAATTCTACTGACAATCAGGAACCCTCAGGTAATGGAATGGTCTTTGCTGAATAAGGTACCCCATACAACCCGAATGAAAACTGCTCCAAGAATAATTGAAGGTAGTTCTACAGCCCGTTTCATATGTTTCCCTTTTCATCAGTCTTTTCTCTCCGTTCTGCTTTCAAAATATCAACGGAATATTGCCCGCTTTGTCTCTGAATACCAAATTATCCTTCCTTTTTTTTCTGAATGATCAATGCTCTCCGCGAAATACCAGGGGACATAACCCATGCATGGCCAACCCGCAATTTTTTTCTGAAGGATTGATCTGCCTGCGAATGTAGTCCAAGGTAGTCCAAGGTTTGATCTCCACAAGTTTGGTGATGATATTAATTATAGGAATTGCTTAATGTGCAATTTTTATCACTTTCACGTCTTGATAACCTTTATAGTATAAGTAGCAAGTTCAGGTATCCATACACGCTAAAACCCCTTGCAGACTTTATTTATTTATGTCACAACCAGCAGCCGATGCAGCAGCTAGAACCACGGAAATTCGAGGTGACGTAGTTCATCTTCTTTATCTCACGCCTTCGAAATAACTAGTTACTCGCCATGGCCTGTATCTCTAGATTGAAAGTATCAACGAATTATAGACGTGACTGTTAAACGAGAAATCAATCTCGCAAGTATCTATATTCGCGCCGAAAAAAGGTGCCATTTTTCATTTCATGACGAACAGAAATCTTTACCGGTACTTTGAGGTGACGTACGTCTGTTTTCTTGATGTGACATATTAAATTGAACTAGCGACTTACTTGCTAGGGGTTATATCTTCAAGATGGCTGCCATTGACCATATTGGATTCCATCCGTCCCAGATCTTGTGAACGCGATATCTGGAGAACAATTCAACCAATCGACTTCAAACTTGGGAAGGTTCTTAACGTCAGTCAGACGGCCATTGGTATTGATTTTCACTGAGGTACGTAATCCAAGATGGCTGCCATTGACCATATTGGATTTTGTCCATCCCACATCTTGTGAACGCGATATCTCGAGAACAATTCGACCAATCGACTTCAAACTTGAGAATGTGCTTCGCATCAGACGGCCATTGGTATTGATTTTCACTGAGGTACGTAATCCAAGATGGCTGCCATTGACCATATTGGATTCCATCCGTCCCAGATCATGTGAACGCGATATCTCGAGAACAGTTCGACCAATCGACTTCAAACTTGAGAATGTGCTTCACATCAATTAGACGGCCATTGGTATTGATTTTCACTGACGTACATAATCCAAGATGGCTGCCATTGACCATATTGGATTCCATCCGTCTCGGATCTTGTGAATGTGGTATCTCGAGAACAATTTGACCAATCGACTTCAAACTCGAGACGGTGCTTCACATCAGTTAGACAGCCATTGGTATTGATTTTCATTGAGGTAGTATGTAATCCAAGATGGCTGCCATTGACCATCTTGGATTTCACTCACCCATATTGTACCCATCTGTGTTGTGAACGCGATATCTTGATCTATTTCACCCATCGAAGTATAAACCTAACCATCCACATTCCATATACAACTACAGATTTACATTCCAGTGTTACACTACCCATTACTGCTTCCCAAACCTCCTCAAATTGTCTCAACAATTCCAGATAAACGTCTCTTTCCACATACACATATCCACTTTCCAAGTTATATTTAAGGAGATATTGGAAGCGTATATGCTGTATGCTCTCAAACAGGCTACTTGGCGGAGGACCTGCTAGCTACTCAGCTTGTTGAGAGTGGGATTGCCCTATTGCCTACAGCTGTCAGCGGCAGAGTACTCTCCATTGATCTTGTGATGACATAGCTCCATCCTTAATAAACTCCATGCTCTGAGGAATAATTGAAAGCCATAATCCAAAGTTTATTTTGTCTTAATACAGGAAACTGAAGTCACTGGATCTCTGGAGGTGGAAGTCACTAAGTGAAGTTGGTCTGAGAGCAATAGCTGCTAACTGTCCTTTACTGGAGGAGATTGACTTAGGATGGATGTATGTATGACTCTCACTTTGCTTATGGTTTGAGAGACAAGGTATAGGCAACACTGATCTACTTTCAGCATGCAGCTACTTCAGTTAAATTTTGAAGATCCCAAGGGTCATATTTCCTGATAACCTCGTATATTTCCCTATATTTTTGGTCAAATGGATCGATTTCATAAAAAAAAATCCTCATATTTTAGGGGATTAACCCCGACCCCCCTTTTTGGGAGCAGGGGGGACACCCCACCCCCACTGAATTTCCATCCCACCATGACCCACCCCCACTGAATTTCCATTTTGTCTTGAATGGCTCTCCGTTTTCTTAAAGCTGTCTGTGCCTCTGTAGAGTGTTTTCATCAATGCCTAGTGTTTTATGTATCGTAACATATCAACTTTGATATTCTTACACACCAGACACATTTATTCCTATAAATTCATGTAATTCAA
>JAVTVY010056876.1:0-30346 GCA_036873755.1 Hanleya hanleyi | reverse complement strand
TTAAGGATCTCCCAAATTTCTATTAAGAGCTGTAACATATGTAGCCAGTATGTGCACATGTAAATATTACACCAAAAAAAGTAACTTTTAGACAAAATTTCACTAGCAACAATGTATCAGTGTGTCAATTGACACAAGTAAGATTTTCCAGTGAGCGAATGTTACACCTGTTTGATACATGTATTTTGTAGTTTTAATGATTGCCACTGTACAATGTGTTGTGATCGGATTTAAAATGAACAAAATTTCAAGTAAAAGTATCAGTTGCTGCATGAATTGAACCAGGATCACATTAACTGTTCCCCCACATATTCTTGAAGAGATTTTGTATGATTTTATTTTTTCCAAGGACCACTTGAGGCAAAAGGGAATTACTTTGGATGAATGGACTCTTTGATTTTTCAACAAATCTTGAATTATAAAAGAAAATATCTATCGTAAAGGTTACAGTTCAAATTTTCAAAATGTAGCAAAATGCATGACAGGTTTTTGTTTTGTACTGGACTGGTAGTTGGCCACGAAGATTCAACCTTAGTTCATGGACAGTCTGTGTATACATGTACACCTTGTCTCTTGGTGCATGGTGAAACATTGGAAAACATGTACTCTAAACACTTCGTAAATCTAGTCTATGATGTGTACATGTATACTACACCTGTGACCAGTCATGAGACTGGCAATAAAACTCTCTGCACATACTTGTGTTTTGATCAACAACACAAGCTCTTTGCTTTCACACAATCAACATGCGGCCAAAGCGGGTAATTGGCCTTGGAAGCTCCTCTGTCATCCTTTTTAAGTCATCTCGATCGGCCGGGATCAACACGCAGTCTCATAATTGCAGTGTACAATTTTTGGAATTGGGGGTTGCCAAGCAACAGACTGATGAGCTTACAAACACTGTTTACCTAACTTTTTCTCCACCTATCTATTCACAAGTATTTGTTGGGTGTATAATTATGCGGGTTCCTGTTGCTTCAATGCATTTTGCTGAGAAGCAACAGGAACTTGATAATGTGATGTCGGTCATGTCTACAGTACTGTAATATCACTTGTATTTATTGCACCATGTAAGTGTCCTGTCTGTGTCTTGTGTGCTCTGGTTCCATGCTGCTTCAAAAATTTCTTCTTTGAAGTAGCAGGAACACAACTTGGCTGGGTGGTGCTTAGTTGGTTCGTCGCGATATAGCTGAAATATTGTTGAAAGCGACGTTAAATTCTATTCACTCACTCACTCGCTCATCTTTTCCTTGCTAAAGAAAACAGAGTCAAATGTTGAGGTAGTTTTGAAAGTTCTGTGTTTTTAATCTTTGTGAATGAGGCATGTTTTTACCCCTGCGGCCAGTATGGCCTTGGGATATTGTCATCATCATGTACATCTATACATCTGTACGTCGCTCACCGTTTTGATGTTACCACCATACATGTACATGTATACATCTGTACGTCGCTCACCGTTTTGATGTTACCACCATACATGTACATGTATACATCTGTACGTCACTCACCGTTTTGATGTTACCACCATACATGTACATGTATACATCTGTACGTCACTCACCGTTTTGATGTTACCACCATACATGTACATGTATACATCTGTACGTCACTCACCGTTTTGATGTTACCACCATACATGTACATGTATACATCTGTACGTCACTCACCGTTTTGATGTTACCACCATACATGTACATGTATACATCTGTACGTCGCTCACCGTTTTGATGTTACCACCATACATGTACATGTATACATCTGTACGTCACTCACCGTTTTGATGTTACCACCATACATGTACATGTATACATCTGTACGTCACTCACCGTTTTGATGTTACCACCATACATGTACATGTATACATCTGTACGTCACTCACCGTTTTGATGTTACCACCATACATGTACATGTATACATCTGTACGTCACTCACCGTTTTGATGTTACCACCATACATGTAGCTTGAGAATGAATATACATGTACCTAGGAGCCCCAAACTTAAATGACACCAGAGATGTGGCCCCAGAGCAGAACCTAATTGAAAATCCGCAAGACTGATCCATTCTCAAATGGATCGGGTTTATAAATTGCAGAAAAGAGCAGCAAGAATGATATTGAATGCTCACTATCTCACTCCAACCAAGACACTTTTTCAAGAACTCAACTGGACCAAGTGTGCATGATAGACTAACTTATCAAAAGGCTGTCTTTATGTTCAAGATCATTCATAATCTATGCCCACCTTATCTCAACTGTCTTTTTCAATATGTAAATGATGTAACAAACCAAAACCTCAGATCAGCCGAAAACAACAAACTGTACCTTCCTCGACCAAGAACAAATTATCTAAAACAGAGCTTAAGTTATTCAGGAGCCAAGTTGTGGAATTCTTTTGGCAAACTCAGGGGTTGAAATAACCGGTCGCCAGCTCGCCAAATGCGACCGTACATCCGTTTTGGCGACTACAGAATTGCCCACTACTCGCCATTTGGCCCCTGAAACTTTTTTAACAAGTCTGCATAATTTTGGTCAAAGTCCAAATGTGATCCATTTTCACTACCAAAATAGTGCCTAGGTCTACTTACAGATTAGGGAGACATAAACTAACAAGTTCCAGTCATTTAATCCCAAGCGTGTCAGTTGTCACGTTTCATTCCGAAAGTAAAAACAGCATGTTGTTGTTGTTGTAAATCTACTTGCCTTGGCGGAATTTGTGCCGTTTGCACAGTTACTGTGGCCATAATATGCTCTTGTAAATTTCTTAGATGCTTTGCTTTATACTGGTGTCAGTTTTATTCAGTTCTGGTCAACAACTTTTCAAGTGCCAGCCTCCAAAAACATCGTTTGCAGTGATCCATAAATTACAGAGAACACATGGTTATACAAATGCACAAAATTGCGGATTTGAGAAAGATACGGAAGCGGACTTTGAGAAAAATCAGGAAGCGGATTATTTAAATAGTTTCTGTAGTCAGTATTTTTACTTTAATTTATTATTTATAAAGTCTAAAATGTCAACTATCATCAGTTACAAAAGGGATCATAACTTAGGAAAAACCTACATAATAAACAGAGCTACAAAAGTGATGTATTCTTATTTTACTGATAATAAAAATAAAAATAAAAAATTCTTGGCTCCTGGGATCTAATTTAGCCAAGACCCCATAAAAGTAGGAATAACTTGGTCCTAGAGTCTCATCATGATGGTGACTCAGGATTGTCTGAAGATGCAGAACAAATGAACTTGTTCAGTCTGCATAAAATACAAATATCAGTCTCCATGTACACAGCAATTCTGTGTTAGTTCACAGCAATTCTGTGTTCAGATGACATTGATCAGTTATGGGGTTCCGTTATTGTATTAAACAAGTTGAATGATTCCACGGTAATATTATAAAATAAAGGAACTGGCCCCTAAAAAAATATTTTGGCTCCCAAAAATTTTCACCTTGGGGGCCAATGGCTCCTAGGCATTGAGCAAACATTTCAACCCCTGCAAACATCTCAAGGATGCCCCATCCCTCAATGCTTTCAAGTCAAGACTTATGAACACAATCAGGAGCCAAAATACAGATGCTTAGTGTGATTACTGGAATGTCCCGCCATATCATTTACTCATTGTTAAATCTATTCATACACCTGTATATATTCTACTCTGTTATATTTTTTATATTATATTTCATGTTGTTACCCCTCGGCCAAATATAATTTGGCCGAAGGGTATTGTCATCGTCATGTATGTCCGTCCATCTGTCTGTCTGTCCGTCTGTCCGTCACACCTTTCTCGTTACCAAGATATCTTTAGAACGACTTACCCTAGGCACACCAAACTTGCAGAGTACATCCATATGCTCGTGACCCAGAACCCTATTGAATCTGGACCTGATTGGTTGGAAACTTTGGTGGCCATCTTTAATTTATGCGAACCCATCACAGCTTTCTCGTTGCCAAGATATCTTTAGAGCGACTTACCCTAGGCACACCAAACTTGCACTGCACATCCATATGCTCATAACCCAGAACCCTATTGAATCTGGACCCGATTGGTTGAAAACTTTGGCGGCCATATTTAATTTATGCGAAACCATTAATCTTGTGTATCTCCGGTACCATTTCACTGTTCAGTGTGAAACTTGGTCTAGATCATCGATGCATCAAGAAACTTCAAAGGAATGACCAAACCAGTTTCCCTGATTCAGTGGAAACCTTGGCGGCCATTTTTAATTTATGCAAAATCTTTAATGATGTATATCTGATACCATTCAAGTGTTTCATACGAAACTTGGTATACAGCATCGATGTATCAAGAGACCTGCAATGTATAACCACATCAGTTCCTCTGAGTTGCGGGAAGGCTGGGTGGCCATCTTTAATTTATGCGAAATCATTAATGATCTCCATCTCTGATACCGTTCAAGTACTCGATGTAAAATTTGGTATACATCATCGATGCATCAATAGACTTACGATAAGTGACAGTTCTGGTCTTTCTGATTGGGCGGAATCCTTGGTGGCCATCTTTAATTTATGCAAAATCTTTAATGATGTATATCTTTGATACCATTTCAGTGTTCTATATGAAACTTGGTATACAGCATCCATGTATCGAGAGACTTGCAATGAATAACCATATCAGTTCCTCTGAGTGGTGGGAAGGATGGGCGGCCATCTTTAATTTATGCGAAATCATTATGATCTCTATCTCTGATAACTTTCAAATGCTCGATGTAAAATTTGGTATATATCATCGATGCATCAGGACTCTTATGTAATGAATAAATACCAGTTTCTCTGATTGGACGGAAACCTTAGAGGCCCTTTCTAATTGCAAAATTTTCATAATCTGTATATTTGTCACTTGACTACTTGGTGTTGCTGAAGTCTTGGTTCAAATTGAATACATTATGAATGGCTGGCGCCCAGAGCCGAGGGGTTTTCAGATGCGCAGCTTCGTATTTATTATTACATGTATCTCTGGAGGGCCTCTGGGAAGAACAGTTTTTGTAACTGACAGAGTTACCCTCGATAAATAAAGTTTTTTTTATATATATATATATATATGTTTTCCTGGTGACGTGGTCAAAATGTGCAAATTTCTCCCCACGTGCTTGTTAGTACCATATCTTTGGATTGAATATGCTTAGGACCACCGAACAGTAAATAGACCAAATTATCTTACTATTCCAAGAAAGGACCAATATGCTTACATTCATGATAATTTTGGTAACTTTGGGTCGAATTTCTATGTTAAAGAGGTAGGAAAGAGTGGATAAACCAACCACACTATGAGCCATGTCTTATTATGCTTCTGAATTGTGTACAAGTGGGCTATTGAAGGTCATTATAGCATTCAAATGTTTTTGCTGCATATGTTTTGTAGTATCACTATATTTTACATGGCAGTGTGACTAACGTCACAGGACCTACGAAGTACAGTAGGCATTAGGACTCGAACGCGAACTGAACTCTTGGAAATCCCCACCCCCAGTTGAAATCCTGCCTATATTAAGATGGGCACCGCCCAAGTCAGAATCGCCAGTGATTTTCATCAAAATCACCAGAAATTTTCATCAAAAGTAGGTCAGCTCAGAACTTGTTGGTAACAGTCTCCTAATGCGCCTTCATTCCAAAATAAATAACGATCGCCGATTTAATTTTACAATTTTTTAATTAAAGGAAACAGATTGAACAGTGGTGTAACTTTAGCAAATTACCTGGTTGCCATGAGGGCAAGCTGAAGATGGATTTTGGTTGCCCCCATCAGAATCTGGTAGCCATGAGGGCAAGCTGGAAATGAATTTTGGTTGCCCCCATCATTATTTGGTAAAATGTCCCCCAGTTAGTTACGATTGCCCTTTAGGGGTGTAAACTTTCTGCACAGTGTGCAAATTAAAAATTTGTTCTGATCAGTGGATCGCGCTGGGTAAAGAGTTTTTAAAATATCACCGATATGGTGTTGTTGTTGTTCGTCGTAAATCTCGTCCACAGATTTTTCGGCCAGCCATGGAAATTCCTCCCGCCAGCTGTCCACGAAACCTCTCGTACGTTTTCTCCTGTCGTATGACTGATTTCTCTCAGCGGAGCTAACATGAGGTGTTGTCTTCTTCGTGTAATTTGCGAGAAATCTCTCCATCCATTTGACGTTTGAACGACAGTCACACGAGGACGGCTTCACTGACAATTCAACTTCCGCGAGAGCTCCGCAGCAACAAGGGAGGTAAATCAGTACGCACTCAACACATTTCCGGTTTCGTTTTTCTTCGCCAAAGTTATAGGCGATAAACACATTACTTTGAGAATTAAAAGGACGATCTGTGGATCATATTATGCTAAAGGGATTTCGTTAAAAACAGGTTTGTGCGATATCAAATTCATGGAATTAAATTGCCGTATTTTACGATGTTTATGAGGGGAAAATCCACTTGCCACATCGGGCAAGCAAGATCGGACATTCAGTTGCCCCCCGCCGATTTTGGTTGCCCCGGGCAAGCGGGCAAGCGTAAAGTTACACCACTGTTGAATAATATAGGTTCAGTAGATTTCAAGCTTTACGTGTGAAAATACATTTACATCTCTTTAATGGTTTTCAGTGCCCTTGTACAGGATCAAAACAACTTTTTGAATCACATTATTTTCCCAACAATACAACAAATTTTTATAGTACTATAGTAGAAAGGTAGCATTTATGTAGTTTACGGTAATTCAACTCAAGACCAACACCTTCTATGCACAAGATAATAATGATTCTATGTCATTCTCCTGAGCATAACCGGTACAAAGACGAGTAAATAGCGTCTCTACATCACGCTGTTATCTAGATATATGAGACAACACATTTTGGGCATCGGCAATCTGATGAATGATTTTCTTCATTGATAAACGTTAAACCACCTCAGCTTCGTTATGGAAACAGCGCTGATTGTTTGAGGGTATATGCAGTACTAAACATTAACCTCAGGGCCATGTGCCATACAGTGGGACAGGGTATTTTTAGCTGTGGGTAATTTGACCTGAATTTGAAGGCTCCAGCCTGGTGTGACCAATGTGAAATAGGATACACGTTAAAGGCTACAGTTTACATACACAATGTATATCTATAACAATATACTGAAGTGTTAATTATCAATCTAATTTTAATCAGAATTATTTCAGATCAGAACTTGCTGGTAACAATGCCTAAATGCACGTTCATGCCAAAAATCAAGGTTCTAATGTCAACGGTTCTCCTTCTTTTGCCGACGAAAGGATTCGGATGGACTCACTCACTCATTACCGGACAATTTGCGATCTGTAGCCTACTTCGTAGGAATATAATTTTCTGTGAAAAGTTTTCATTTACTGGTATTTTTGTTATTTTGGGATTACACTCTCTCAGTATAGCACAGATTCTAGTGCTGAAAATTGGTCGAGTCTCATTCAGGAATTGAACCAGCGATGCCCAGACATATAGTGCTGGCGATTCGGTGCCTTACTCTCGGGGTAGCTGGTTCAATTCAAGCATGGGACTCAACCAATTTTCTGCACTACATGTAGAATCTGTGCTACATAGTTTAATCCCAAAATAACGAAAATATTATTTGATCAGTTTATAAATGACAATAAATATCTTCAAGTTTTCATTTCCTGCATATAAATATTACATGTTATGCTCCATTTGTTTTGGTCGCTATATAGCTAAAATATTGCTGAACGCGACATTAAACCTTAATTCTTTCTCTCTCTCCCCCCTAATGCATTAAGAAGTTAAGTTACATGTACATGTATATTGATTGTCACAATGTGGACCTGTACATGTAGAGGAACATCTTGAAGCCCTTAGTACATTCTTCGGCTCGAGCGCTTCTGGATATTTTCGCCAAATGTAAATTCCATAATTCATATGAATGGGATAATATGATAATGTGTTTTTACGGTCGTTACTGCATTAAATCCTCAAGTTGGCGCCAGGAAAAATCTGATTTTCACATCAATGATAATAGAGAGAGGAGATTTTGTTGGTTTTGTGAGGCCCATTGATGAGAGAATAATGATGTCTCAGCAGTAGTTTGTATTTCCAGAAAATACCACTGAGTAGCAAAATATAGAATATTATGTCTTGTCTAGACACCCATGTGCTACATTAATAGTTACAAATCAGGCAGGTTTATCGCATTCTTGCGAAGGCCAAAAAATATTATTGTTTCTGGCTGGAGATCTTCAAAAATAAAACATTGAAGCACATTTGTTTTATCTATGAATTCACTTTCCTGTCTCAGCTCATGCAGTCACAGGGAAGTGTTGGGATCGACCTTAGGCCCAGTCATACCATAGACTTACAAATGGGACTTGTTCATTCCTCGCTTGGTGCTCAGCATTAAGAGGATAGATCAAGGACTGATTGTCCCACTGATGATCATGATAATTTGACTGGGTGGGAGAATTGAGTATCCAGTCTGCCTATGGCATGGTGTTTCCATGAGGCAACACTATAGAAAATGCGGCATTGAGACTACTCTGTTTCTGTCTCATGTAGACACTGTCATGATATGAGTGAAAAGTTGTTGAAACCAGCATTACATCCTACTCACTCATTCACAATTTGAATTCAATGCAGATACTTGAGGGTGTACATACATGTAGGCAAAGAAAGTCATACCTAGAACACTGAATGTTGATTTCTCACACTGTATTTTTAATATTTTCTTAAATATATTTAATTGAAAATGCATAGGCTACACAGTTGCCCAGGATAAAATAATTGTGTGCACAATGGTGTGGTACATAGAGATTATTGTACAAATGTATATCCATTTCCATATCGACTCTGGTAACAGCCTGATATCCCCATATCAGCCAGATGGCCTGAGGCTCGAGGGCTGATATGGGGTCGAGGACTGATGCCAGGGATGATATGAAAATGGTATACAATGTATCTATAATCTATTGATCACATATTTTGTAGATGAATGATATCTTGCTAAATTAATTTACAAAACAAGTGGACCTAGATTTTATTTCTAGATGAAATGGTTTCATCGAAGAGTGCACCCTCGGTAAGATGCAATACATTGTGGCAATGTTTTGTTTGTCCCATTTTGATGATACACGACATGTTAAAGTGCGATATAGATTGCCTCTAAAACATTAAGATTCAGGATCAATTATCGGATAACTACAGGTACAATTTTAATAAGCAGCAAGATCCAGTATGCAAATTCAGGAGAAAAGCACTGTAGTATGCTCACCGACAATATAACGAGTTCTTCAAGGGGAAAACAACTGTGCGCAATATCAGCCCAGGGGCTGATAATCTAGATCAGTCCTGCATATGAGTGCAGAAATCCATAATAACGTGATATGGAGCAGTACAGAAATCCATATCGTGATATGGAGCAGTGCAGAAATCCATATCGTGATATGAAGCAGTGCCATTTCATAGTATCAATGGGGCATATATGTGATAAATATATAGTAACGGTCACTACATTTTCTCCATACAATATGTAACGTTATATCATTGGACCGTCTTTGGTTGTGTGTCATTGTACATGTATACTGTATACCATTAATACACTTGTCCCTCATTATAACGCTGGACTTGGGGGACTTGCATTATAGTGAGGTTTCAATGTAGCAACATTCAAACATGTATTGCACATATACATGTATGGGGGACACAACAGTACAGTTCACCCAAGAATTAAACTGGTCACTGCTCGCGAAATGTTGGGTTCATCTTTCGCGAAACATTCGCGAAAGCATGTGCGAAAGGTTGATAATAACTTGCGATGATTTCATAGCTTTCGCGAAAGGTAAATACCTTTCGCGAAAGATAGGTCACGATCGTAACTGACGTAAAGCGATCCGCATTTGACAAGACAAGATGGCAACAAATGCGGGAGTGTTGGATCTTCTCATGCGGGGTACAGTTGCATATGTTTTAGGACCACTATTATTTCACCCAGCAAGAATTTCCTGCAACAAAATTGAGTTTCACGAACGAAATAGGCAGAAAATACAGTCTACGAAACAAAAGAAAATCTCCACTCACGTTGTCGTCGTTGTTGTTGTTGAAAAGGCCATGTGCGTATCGAATACGGCACAGCTAAAGTTTTGTGCCTTACTTTCCTAGTTTTAGTGAACGCTTCAAATTCGATTCGTCGGGAACCATCCAATGCATTTCTTTATGCTAGAAAGTATGGGTTTGCGATTAATACGACCGGGTGGAAGTTTCCAAACGACCACGAGGGATGACAGCTACAACGCCCGACAGAACTGCGCAGCAGAGAGACGTGTGTCAGCCGTCACCATTTTTCGGCTACATATGTACCGTTTCATTTCAACACAAAATAAAAGGTGAAATGTCCAGCGATACCAAGTATTGAAAATACATCAAAACCAAATGTACAAATTGTCTAAATAAAGAAGTTTCACGTGTGCAAGACGAGAGCTACAATCAATCATGATCGGGTTGTCAGAGCATTGACTGGTCTACGGTTCAGCTTGGTATTTATTATGGCTGTCTTGAATTTACGGCCGTTTGGTTTCCTTGCATGCCCAAACGTTTTCGGGAATTGCAAATTTCATTCTCGTAGGATACATTTTCTGCAATAAAATGCAATCCAAGGAAAATTTAACACTTTCATTTCAAATTGTGTCGGGGGAATTTCAAATTCAAGTCTTAAAAAAAAAAAATATATACATGTACCTAAACCACTTTTTATTAATCACACCAATTCACCAATAGAATTATATCATATCTCGTTGATTTGAATCATACAAAATGCCGCTCTCTGCCACAGCAATATAAATGCATTCCGTTAAAGATGAAAACTTAAAAAAATGAGTTTTTATTCTTCATGTGATGAAAACTCTAAAAAAAAATGAGTTTTTATAATTCATGTGATGAAAACTAAAAAAAAAAACTTTTTGGAGACATTCGGGCATGCTGGAAAAACTGAGTTAGTTTTATTGAATTTGGAAACTGAGTAGATGAATTTTTTTGTCAAGAATAACCCCTGTTCCGCCAATGAAGGCAATAACATTTTTTTAAATGTCTGCTCAGAGTTGTTTCCCCTCTTCGTAGCAACTGGACACGCCTCTTATGAACGGCTGGCTGACGCCATGTTTTAGATCGGGCTTCATGCACTGCGAAGTTCATTTGGATGTGAAAGATTTCAGTTACAAAAACAAGCCATACAGCACAATGAACTCAAATAAGGGGCAGATTATGCGACTTTGACTAGATAAATACGGTGATACAGCTACCAATTTTACGATCTCGATTTTGCATGAATCACGGCTGCATCATGGACTGACGAGGAAAACCGGTACGTCGTCGTGATTTTATAGTTGCAATTCCTTTGCAAAATTAGGTATATGGACCTAATTAATGCCATTAAAAACAAAACACACCAGCAAATGAAAAATAAGTAGTTGACAGACAAGAATATAAACATTTTACGACATGTATTTCCTCAAACATCGTTCGCGTATTCCTTTCGCGAAAGGTAAAATTCTGACATTTTCTCGCGAAAGGTATGGCGAGAGGTACTGGTGAATCGTTCGCGAACGGTTCGCGACATTTTTCCGCTATCCTTCGCGAATTTGACCAGTTTAATTCTTGGGTGTACTGTAGTTGTGCTATACTGAAAGCCACTTTATAATGAACCATGTTATTGTTATAATGAGGGACAAGTGATAATGGTAAAACGTACATTATAGTCACCGGTATGGTACACAGTGTTGACGGTCTTTGCTACTACCATTGTACCATAATGGGCATTACACAGAAAATGTACTTATCACTGGCCCTGGTATCATACTACTATATACATGTACAAATTGTTTGGGAAGTTCGCCATAAAGGATCTTCAAACTGGGAACACTGTGTGCAACACAGTTTATTGTCGGGTAGCTTTTCCAGGTTAACTAGGTTCTCTACATGTAGCCTTATTGTGTTTTCCTTACATGAGGAATAGGCCCATTGTTTTCATCACCGAGAACATCAGTGTGTATGGTATGCTTCACAATGCCTGCATGTATTCTTGGCAAGCATGGACTTCTGACATGTCTGATAAATGTACAAAAATGTGTATTGATTAATATATCCACTACTGTTATATTGAAATTCTCTTCAATAAAATCAGATGAAATATTGTGTACATCTGTTTTGTGTTTCGAAGCTAACAGATGTTCATAACCGATCATCCATTACATTTTGTAGTGTTATTGTCTTGCAACAAGATCTGGATCTGGGAGCAATGTGTAATAAGTTACATGTACATGTGCACTACTCGCATTTAGTATACAGGTTAATTTGGAACAATGTATTTATTTCAACCATGGTGATGTTACCATGATATAAACTGGTATAAATATGGTTTAAATTCATCAAATTTCAGTGGTGGCCATATGAATAAGGCATTCTTCACATAATTTCTTCAGTTGTGTACAGAAGATCATGTGTTTCTACATGTGATAGGTTTTAGGCTTATAATGATGACCACTTCATATGATCACTCTGCAGTCACTTGTCCAAAGAAAGTGCAGTCACATACTGATTGTCTTGCCTTGTTGCAAGTGGTATCTTCCATTGTACATTTGTACATTGTTTTTAGTTTGATCTGGAGAACTATTACACTTTATGTCCTTACACCCTGGTGTAGTTGTACATGTACCATAGGCTTTTCAATCAAGGGACTGAAGAACCTTGATAAAGCAGAATCCTGTTAAAACAACACAAAAATCTGGTTCTAAGGTGAAGCATGGATAGTTTACACAGGTTCTGAGTATACATTGTAGTTGTATTCAGCAATTTGGCTATTATAAGACTTGATACTGGATAAGATAATTGTGAACAGTTACATTGTAAATCTCGGCAATCAAAATTACATCCAGCGATATATGCTGTAATTGTGGGAACTGTAGTGGCACACAATCATCATCATGTACATGTTTAAATTGCATCAAAATATCGGCCAGTTTAAGGTCGTCTTAACCTGTGAATCATTTCTATGACACATATACATGGATATCCGATGACGGACATCCTGATGATCATCATAGATATGATCCCTATTTAATTACCGCTTATCTGAAGAAGAGGAAATTGCTGTAGTTTTTGTGGACAGTTCCAGCATTCTTCAGGATCTCTCATAGATTCCTTCATGTATGTGTGTCGAAAGTAGTTAACCTTTCCATTGGAAGAGCACTATCATTGCCAACTAATTATGAGATAAACTAGTAGTTCAAGTGGGTATTTTCCCCAAAGACTTGAAAAATGGAACTTGTTACTTTCTCGCTTATGCTCAGCATTTTTGGGATAGAACAAGGACTGGTTCATTCGGTGTCAGTATAGTGTGACTGGGCGGCATGACACCTGACTGAGACCAGAATAACGCTTCGGATCTAGGTCATTTGCCCTTCAAGTCATTTGCCCTTCGGACATTTGCCCTTCGGATATTTGCCCTTCTGACCATTTGCCCTTCAGGTCAATTTGCCCTTCCGCCCATTTGCCCACACTATACATGGTATATGAGAAACTGCTTTAGTAAACTTCTCACGAATATGTTCAATTTCTTAATGTTTATTTCACAAAGAAAATATATCAAACTTTAAAAGAAAAAAAGAAATTAAAGCACTAAAAACATACATCTGGTAGCATCTGACGATTATATTCAAGTTCGGACTTAATGTTTATTTTATCCACAGAAACATGTTCATTTTTTTCTGAAAGTAAAAATGAAATATAAAATGCATATAAACGAAAAAATTATAAACAATAAACATTTTTTTTCTTTCATTAAAAAATTTTAATTGGTCTTTGAAGTATCAGATGAAAGAGCTGAGTAAGAAAGACCACTAAGCAGAAGAAGAATATGAATAGTCAAGAGATAATCCAGATTATCCCCTCACTGATCACCCATCACTCCCTGAGGCTTGGGTCACTCACAGATAATCCTGATTAACACATCACTGGATTTTCTCTGTTTGAAGCCCCGAAACCGAACTTGAATATAATCGTCAGATGCTACCAGATGTATGTGTTTTTTGCGCTTTAATTACTTTTTTTTCTTTTAAAGTTTGATATCTTTTCTTTGTGAAATAAACATTAAGAACTTAAACATACTCGTCAGAAGTTTACTAAATCAGTTTCCCATATACCATGTGCAGTGTGGGCAAATGGGTGGAAGGGCAAATTGACATGAAGGGCAAATGGTCAGAAGGGCAAATATCCAAAGGGCAAATGTCCGAAGGGCAAATGTCCAGAAGGGCAATTGACTGTACTCCTAACGCTTCATCTACAACTTGGGAAGTTGCAGTGACTGAAAAAAAAAACAATGCTAGCTAGTAGTTCTGTCATTTGATCGATCATTTGGCCCAAACTGACAGGAAGTGGCAATCACAGCATTTGATTGGATAGTTAGTTGGTCTTGTGCAAGTCCCTAATTGTGGGAATCTCACTGGCATCTCAGTAAGATTTTTGGTTGGCATCCTTCTGAGACCCACCAATTCTCCAGTAAGATTCCACCGGGATTCCATAGGATCCCACTTAGTGGGTTTTAACTGGGATTCCACATGGTATACATTTAAATTTAGGATCCCACTTAGCAGGTCAGGGCACTCCCTCCCGCTCTCTAAAATGGAGTTGAAAAAGGTTGTTTAATTTGCTCAATAAATCAGTTCACATAACGAATTTAGCAAAATCCTCTTGAGGCACACACAGACATATATATCCACATCAAATGGTTGTCATCTATCTAATTTGCATAATAATAGGCCAAACATCTGTCACACTGTTTAAAACTGTTTAAACAACATTGACTGGTTCTTAAAATGGCAAATTAGTTTAGGACATGGAACAATAGGTAAACTAAAAGCGCCTGAAGTTTTGAAGTATTGGTTAAGAAGGAATCAAAAGTTATTGCGCAAAAACGACCTTTTTTATCTCCATTTTAGAGAGCGGGATTGACCTATTACCGGCTTGGATTCCACTGATATCCCACTTGAATGTTAATGTAATATGCTATTTTGGTTTGAGATCTAAAATGAAATCCCAGACTGGAATTTCAGAATCAAAACCGTCTGCACATATGATCAAATCAGAATTTCATCCAACAAAAGTAAAGTTGATGAGAAGTGATTTAATGTTGGCCATGATTGAAGTATCAAAATATTTACCAGACATTTGCCATTGTTGTTTGGCAGGAACAAATAAACCAAGATAGATCAAGCAAATAGTGCCACAACTGAATGTACGTTTAATATAATCTCAGCAAAACACTATCTGTTGGCTTGTGTGAAAATGACTGTAATTAGTGGCTGTATGTTTGTTATTCCCTGTCTGGCAAGAAAAAAGCTTATTGTCATTGTATATTTTGACTTCTCTCTGCTCCACCTTCCTGGCTGGGCCATTGTTTGTTTGAGGCTAACTTTAGAACAACTCAATCCAACAGGTTATACATGATTGAGGACAAGGCACCATGCCAGAGGCAGAGGCCTTCCACAGCTTACTCTATCTCCTATCATTATATCCCAAACATACATGTACCCCTAAATCAGACCTGTACATGTAATAGTAACATTATGACAGGAGACAATGTATGCCAAATATTGGCAAGATATTGTGGTCAAGGGGGAGAATATTTGGCATGCATTGTCTCCTGTCAGTTCTATTACATCCCCCTAGAAATCCCTATACGCCCGGGTTAACAGAGAGCTACATTGCCGAGTGTCTATCATGTAACTGTTTTATCCGTTAATCATCTGAGCATGAGGGTGATCGAAGCTCCACCTCTTTTGACCTACATGTTATCCGCGAAAAGAAGGTCAGCTGTCGTGCTGACTTCCTTTTCATGGATTAGGTCAAAAGAGGTGGAGCTTCACCCTCATGCTCAGATGATTGACGGATAAAACAGTTACATGATAGACACTCGGCAATGTACATGTAGCTCTCTGTTAACCCGGGCGTATAGGAGTACATGTACAAGTATCTACGGGGAATGTAATAGTTATATGATTACAAGAGACAATGTATGCCAAATATTCGCCCCCT
The DNA here is from genome assembly GCA_036873755.1 of Hanleya hanleyi. Classification (NCBI taxonomy): domain Eukaryota; kingdom Metazoa; phylum Mollusca; class Polyplacophora; order Lepidopleurida; family Hanleyidae; genus Hanleya; species Hanleya hanleyi. The sequence continues at coordinate 14,310 of JAVTVY010056876.1, read as the reverse complement.
TGACCACAATATCTTGCCAATATTCTTCCCCTTGACCACAATATCTTGCCAATATTTGCCCCCTTGACCACAATATCTTGCCAATATTCGCCCCACACTTGACCACAATATCTGCCAATAATCGCCCCCTTGACCACAATATCTTGCAATATTTGCCTTGACCACAATATCTTGCCAATATTCGCCCCCTTGACCACAATATCTTGCCAATATTCGCCCCCTTGACCACAATATCTTGCCAATATTCGCCCCCTTGACCACAATATCTTGCCAATATTCGCCCCCTTGACCACAATAATATCTTGCCAATATTATTTTGCCAACCACAATAATATCTTGCCAATATTGGCCCTTGACCACAATAATATCTTGCCAATATTCGCCCCCTTGACCACAATAATATCTTGCCAATATTCGCCCCCTTGACCACAATAATATCTTGCCAATATTCGCCCCCTTGACCACAATAATATCTTGCCAATATTCGCCCCCTTGACCACAATAATATCTTGCCAATATTGGCCCCCTTGACCACAATAATATCTTGCCAATATTGGCCCCCTTGACCACAATAATATCTTGCCAATATTATTGCCAGCCACAATAATATCTTGCCAATATTCGCCCCCTTGACCACAATAATATTTGCCAATATTCGCCCGCCAAATACAATAATATTTTGCCAATATTCGCCCCTTGACCACAATAATATCTTGCCAATATTGGCCCCTTGACCACAATAATATCTTGCCAATATTGGCCCCCTTGACCACAATAATATCTTGCCAATATTGGCCCCCTTGACCACAATAATATCTTGCCAATATTCGCCCCCTTGACCACAATAATATCTTGCCAATATTCGCCCCCTTGACCACAATAATATCTTGCCAATATTCTCCCCCTTGACCACAATAATATCTTGCCAATGTTCGCCCCCTTGACCACAATAATATCTTGCCAATATTCTCCCCCTTGACCACAATAATATCTTGCCAATATTCTCCCCCTTGACCACAATAATATCTTGCCAATATTCGCCCCCTTGACCACAATAATATCTTGCCAATATTCTCCCCCTTGACCACAATAATATCTTGCCAATATTCTCCCCCTTGACCACAATAATATCTTGCCAATATTCTCCCCCTTGACCACAATAATATCTTGCCAATATTCTCCCCCTTGACCACAATAATATCTTGCCAATATTCGCCCCCTTGACCACAATAATATCTTGCCAATGTTCGCCCCCTTGACCACAATAATATCTTGCCAATATTTGGCATACATGTACATCATGGTCTCCTGTCATCATGCAAAGTTCTATGACATACACCACCGGTGATTATTACAAGGAAGCGATGAATGAAATTTGAGGTGTCATTGGATAAAATTGCTTACTTTGTACATGTAGATGATGTAACTCTCTCAATCAGTATCTCAATCCTTTGCTCATTTATTTCCATCAAGAGTTTTTTCGGTTACCATTGTAGAAAGGGGATTTAGTAGTCGAGAATAACTTCCATGTTGTGCAATAGATCAATCAATTCCCCGCTGACACAATTTGCTCGCACTGTTCAGGGGTGATAATTCAATTTTGACCCGACACGGCCATGCTTGGTTCCTTTTCTTCAGCGGACATTGTAATTATTCCGGTTGTCGAAAAAAGGTTTTGAATTTTTTTTCCAGACTTTGCATCTTGTCGTTCAGAGTAAAGACAGGCATATTTGATCAGAAATTAAAGAGGGTTTTCTTTCTAACTGTGACAACGTAATTATTCCCCGTCTAAAAAAAATGAAGTAGAGTAAAGACAAGTAAAATCAGCTTTTAAGAAGATATTGTTTCTAGCAGGGACAGTGGAGACCAACACTGGTACAATTTTGTCTTGGTAATAACTGGACAGCTTGCTGCGAGCAGGCAATTTCCTGTTCTCTGACGTCCACGTGAAATTGGATAGCGTCCGATCGCTGGCAGACAAAAATCTGGATGTTCGCTCACTTCCTGGACGTCTACTCTTTACAGCGACCATTTACCGACAGCGCTGTTTTCGGCCCGAGTGATCTTGGGAGAGTGTGATTGAGTTGTAACATGTTGGGCTCTTCCAGTAGACAACCAATATCTATGGTCCCAAAATTAATTGCTCACTGCTAAAGATCCCTTTTTCGCTCTCTGGCTGCCCGGCGTTGAGTTATATAGTTTTGCTCCATTTTACTGTTTGATCTTTATTCGGTTGTATAAGTGCTTCGTGCTGAACTGTATACTTGGTATAACATCTTCCAGAATACACAGACAGTAGATGTCTGACCACAATTAGTGGAACCGAAATTATGTGTATTTATCAACGAGCACTTTCCCTTTGACAGCTATACATGCAGTACAGTTAATTTCGCCAGGCTGACTTGTCGACACTGTAGGTTCTGTAGCTTCAAGTTTTGTCCGTTCATGATTCTATCTGCCATCTCATTTTTTGTGTTCATCTCAAAATAATTAATCGTAGTTTCTCTGCTTTTGCCTAGCTGTGCTTTTTTATGTCCACTTTTCTCATGAATGCAACTCGTCCCAGAGTTTTTGATCAACGACTTTGTTACTTGGTAAACATTATTGTTACCGTACCATGTGAAGATGTGCATGTGAATTTTTCAACTTCTGCGACACTTTTTTTGTTCGGAGTTACATGTATGCATCATTGGATTATACTCTTTATCACTGCAACTACTAGTACATGCATTTCCTAGAGGTTTCATCAGAGAGTTTTTAATTTTGGTACATAATGTCACCAATGTGCAAGTGAGTTTTTCTACTTCTTTCTTTTCTTTTTCTTTTTTCTAGAGTTTTTCTCATAAATATCCTCAGTAATACTCTCCTGAATACAACTGGTCCTTTCATTAGATTGTTGGCAAAATATTATTGTCATAGTATAGTGTGACAAGGTGCATGTGACTTTTTCGGCTGCCAAAGATTTTTTTTTTTTTTCGGTGATGCCTCTGATAGTTTTTTATTCAAAATATTATATTATATAAGTACTAAGTTCTCGTAAGTCAGTGCAACTACATGGTGCCAATTGGGAACCAAAAATCTTGCAATGTTGGTTTGAATGGTGTAGATACAGTTGATGAATGTACATGCTCATTCACAGGCTATTCACAGGCTTATATTAGACTGAATATGATTTAATATCCCTGTCAGCACTATTTCATATCACAATGTTCGGTTCCTATTCCTTTTCACACCAGAAAACCACCCGAGTAGGGTCCTATTCATTTTCACACCCGGGAACCCCATGGGTGCCCCAGTTAGTCTTTGAGTACATGTATTCATTTAATATGAGGTACAATTAGAGTTTTGAAATATATTGCCCCTATATTCTTGGTATTTACCCTGTGATTGTATTTTCATCTGGAAGGAAGGGTACATGTATATTGTTGCTGTCAGTCTAGTCTGTCTGTCTGTGCAGCTGTCTCTATCCATCTGGTCAAAGGAGCTGTGACTTTCTCTGTCTCTTTATCTGTCGCTCCATCCTTTGTATCCGATGAAGTGCACTGTACATGTAATTCACCCAATACTTGGGATGATCGACAGTCATTATAGGCACATGTACATGTATGCATATTCATATTTCAGTCGATTTCTCTTGTCCGATGGGGCACAAAACCAGTAGATGAGTTGACATTTACCCATTCTGTTCTCATTTTTGCTCCGGTCAATGATCAACTCATCAAATGATACATCCATCATCAATGTCTGGTTATTACTCAACAGGTCATCAAAGGATATGTGACATTTACGTCGTAGGGAAAACTTCTTTGTTTGTGATAATAATAACCATTTTTGTTTCATTCCAACACCTGCAAAATTATATATTAATTAGTTTACATACTTAAATATCATCCTCGAAAGAATTGCAATGATCAGGTGCATAAAAATGGAGATATGATTGATCTCTGCATGGCCTATTTTGGTGTTGTTTTTAGGCATTTCTAGAGGATTTTTTTTCTTGTCACAAAAATATGACACCTTAAACCAAAACCATTTTTGGTTCTTTCACATTATCAAACCTCCTAATATATTATGTGGCAAGATAATTTTGGTTCGAAGGGTCATATCTTTGTTGCAAAAGGGTCATATCTTTGTTGCAAAAGAAAATGCTCCAACAGGTATGGATGAATGAATCCTGCAAAGATACCAAAATATGTCGGGGAGCACATTTAGATCTATATGTCGAGGAGCACATTTAGATCTGTCATATGTCAGGGAGCACATTTAGAACTATGATATGCCAGGGAGCACATTTAGATCTATAATATGTCAGGGAGCACATATAGATTTATAATATGTCAGGAAGTACATTTAGATCTATAATATATCGGGAAGCACATTTAGATCTATATGTTGGAGAGCACATTTAGATCTATATGTTGGGGAGCACATTTAGATCTATCATATTTCTCCATTTTGATACAATTGACCATCACAATTTTTTTTGTAGCTGATATTTCAGTACTTCAAGAAAAATCTGATTAAGTAGGTTTTGGATTTAAAAAATAATCAGTTTCATTACCATGACACACAAAGGAGTATTTCCCATCTTAACATCACATAATCCTTTACACCACCAATTAATCTTTCCATGAACTAGAAGCATATTGAAGAGAGTGACATTGACCAGTCATTTCTGCTGATCACCAAGTCATGCTTGAATGTACATTAACCAGACTTTGACCTTCTTCTTACAAATTGGGCATCATGTTAAACTTTTCGCTCACTTTTTCTGAAGGGGTATGATGTTATTACCAGCATCAGCCTTATGTCTGTCTCTCTGTCCATCAGCAATATGATCACAGTACCTGAACTCAGTATATACTTTTTCATGTATTTTCAGGTCTATATCTCTGGGAGCACATCCTTAATGGAGAATTGGAGGTGAAATTGGCAGGAATCTGGAGCTATGGATTTAAGAAAGTTGGAAATCTCAAACTCAAGTATGTATAGCATCTTCACACACACAAGTCGATCAACATACCCTTACTTATGTGACATGATTTTTCTTCAGAATAACTCTTTAAATATAATTGGGAAGTCCTGCTGTACCTCATTCATATTGGATTGACCAGTGGAAGAAAATTTCAATTTTCATTTTAAAACCAATACAGCCACCACATAATGTGCTGTTCTAGTTTGAACACTAGGTCAAATGTTAGTGAATTTTTTAACTTGATACATGAAGATGACAATTACTTGTGAATAGGCCCACTAGGAACATTTATCCTGATGCCAGAGTGTCCTACATGTATTAATACTGTCGGTGTAACACCCTCTGCCTACATTGGGTCAAAACATGCGGCACACATGTACATTCAGTCTATTGATTTTGATGACAGGAAGTATATATCTGCATATGAGAGATGGATAATGCATACAGTATATTTTATGGAAGAATGAAACAAGTTAAATTCTCAACTATTTCACAAGAGCACACAGTACAACACCATCTTTAGCATATCCTGAGCCAACTCTAGATCTGCTCCAATCAGTTTCAGACGATGTTGATGTGCACAAAAGCTGCATGCCATGGGTTTAACCACAGTGCAATCAGAGGGTATATCTAACAGTAGGAATACACTCTGATGCCACGAGAATGACTAGGAAGAGCTGTGAAAATCTGTTTGATAGAAATTAGTATTCATTGTCAAAATATGTACATGACGTATGAGTCAGCACAAAAATATGTACATGACGTATGAGTCAGCACAAAAATATGTACATGACGTATGAGTCAACACAAAAATATGTACATGACGTATGAGTCAACACAAAAATATGTACATGACGTATGAGTCAACACAAAAATATGTACATGACGTATGAGTCAACACAAAAATATGTACATGACGTATGAGTCAACACAAAAATATAGCAAAAATGTAGTGGATTTGGACCAATGTGCATCTCTGTCCATTGTAAAGATCTCTAGCACTGAAGACAATTCCCACAAGTGTTTTTTCATTGATCCACCCATCCTGGGAGTATACATACACAAGGAAAAGAAAACAGAAAAGACACAAGAGTTTGCCCACCCATCCAAGTGATTCTCTGTAATATTTAGCTGAAGTAGCAGGTGCTTCCCTGTTGGTCTGATATTTATCAACTATAGAAGCCTGGAATGGCCATGCCCTCAATAAAAACATGCAGACAATAGATGAGTCCAGGATGTCTCCCACATTTAGGGTGTGTAGTGATGGTGTAGGGTTCCTGGGAAACTTGAAAGACTGGCCTGGTGGATTGATTTTCTGGTTCTTTCAAGTACTTATATTAAAGTATATGCACAGAGTTGATGTTGAGTGGATAAAATGAGGAAATCCTTTGAAAAAAAGTTTGAAGGATAATTGAAATATTGCTCCTTGGTGGAACCAAATTATCGACACCTCAACCGCGGTACCATTGGCATTAACATTCTCTAAATTCCAGTACACTCCTAAATTCCCAACTCCACTTTTCCCACCCATTCTGCAGACTAGAATGGAATTCCAACATTTTCAGAATATCATGCAAGCTCTCAATTATGACGGGATTAAAGTGTACATGTAGATGTAAATTTTAGGTATCATTAAATTATTTGATCAGCAAGAGCCTCAATGTCTGTGGCTGCATTAACTGGAAATAAATATTTGTATACAAGACTTTTTATGTTATAAATGTCTTGTGTTGTCTAATTGTATCAATCAGGGGAAACAAATTACAAGTATCTTGGCTACTTGTTTGTCCATCTGTGGTTATAGAGTTATCTCCCATTCATCATATTTGAAAACTTCACTCTGATGATCAGTGTAGAAAAAAAGATAATAATATATATTTTTACTTCAATTTTGATCAGATGTTGTAATGACCATATACATGTATTTTGAAATTATAATCCATATATTTAATTTTTTTTTTAAATCTGTTCAGCCTTCAAAAAGTTGAACGAAAGAACAAAAAATGTGCATTCCAAATATACACGAACTACAAGCTGACATAGCAGAAAGACATTAACCGATCATTAACATAGCATTGCCTATATAACAACTCTGAGGAACCTAAATGACTACTGCTACCCTGTTGCCATCTATCAAACTAATACTGAAAGAGAAATAGCTAAGATAACCCCTGGTGTCCCACTGAGAGAGTTGATGATGGGGAGTAATTTATAAGAGCACAGGGGTTCAAGGTCTTACAACATGATGGTATGTGTGAGTATTGTGGCAGCCAGTCCACACAACTATTCATTCCCTAAGATGGATTTGTAGATGAAGATACTGACAGAGTTGAAAGAAAGCTCTGCACTTGTGTCAAGCTGTGATGGTAGGTGGTGGTATGTGAAACTGATAGCAGGATGGGTGTGGAATTGGGTCAATGGTCTGGGTTATAACCTTGAATTGTGTGGGCCTTGAGTATATATATATATTTTTTTTGTGTCAGTGGATGAGACCATCTGTCTGTTTTGAATCTATTTTGACAAAGAATACCAAACTAACTTTAAAACCCTTTGATAGGAGATACATGTACATGTCTTTCTGTTTTATAGGTCTGAATCACATTTGATTCCAATTCAAATATACATTGTAGTCAGTTAATTTGTAACAATTTTGTTTGCCCAAGGGACATCCACATACATGTAGCAACTTGTGCTTTTCTCTGTCAATTTGAAGTTGTCCAGGGCAACTGAGCAATATTCTGACCTCTCTTCATGGATGAATGCCTACATGTATTACTGAATATTGGATTTGACATTTCTCTGAAGCATGTGTCAATATAATCCAACACCTTTAATTGTTTTATTTATTCCCCCCCCCCCCCCGATTTCTGGCTTCCCTTTTTCTATGTACAGTAAAAGTAAATCCTTCAATAATTCAATCCAGAGGAGGTGAAATTTCCCACCATAATATCAAGCGATGATTAAAAATATGATCCAATATAAGACAAATCATCCAGAACTTCTTAGTTATTTTCGAGGGTTTTAGAGGGTGATTAAATTTGTTAGAATGACTGACTGAATTTTGTCCACAAAATCTGGGGTAATGAAATTATCCTTACATGTATACAGTAATCCCTCTACTAATTCAATCTCCCTGTCAAAATCCGAACGTCTCCAATTCAATTGACGGTTCTAGCTGTTAATTGGATCACTCTCTATTTATAAAAGCACTGAAATAACAAAGAATTATTGGATTATCTGCATAATTTTGGACCATTTTGTCAACTTCTTGTTCTAATAAGTTTGATTACTCCCAGATTTTATGGTGGGTAATTTCACTTCCTGTGGTTGGGTTATTAGAATAGAGGGATGTAGGCCTATATTCCATAAACATGCAAAATGCAGAATTTCCAGTAAGGGTGGCTGAAGGTACATGTAATGGGTAACGTTTTATACCTGAAAGCCAATTCAGCTAAAAATTCTGCAGTCTATTCTCCATGCTTTCACACATGGAACCTACTTAGAGCTCGATATTTTCTACCTCACAACAATACAATTTATTCTCACTTGAGCACATTTGTGGCTTATGTGAAGAATTCCCAGCTTCTTAACAATCTGACAGCAGATTGTTCTTCTTGGCAGGGGACAAATTGGAGACATCTGTGCCGAAGAGTTGAGGACCACATATGGTTTCAATTTATAGAGTAGATCTTGAAAATCTGGGCATGGGATGTTTTAGAGAAGAAAATACTCTTCAAAATACATCGAGCCTCTGTGTCCGTTTAGATGTATTTTGAAAATTGGGGGAGCATATTCAGAAAGTACATGTACACATTCCTCGTACTGAAACCTGGTTACTGAGTGATGAGCGGTGCATATGCAGGAACAAGTGTACTGTGGTTCATGTCTATTTGTTAATTTAGTTTTCTTTTTTTTTGACAAATTTGTGATAAAGATGCCCTCTGATTGGGGGGGGGGGGGGGGCATATTGGAATCACTTTGTCTGTTCATCCATATGTCCATCTATCCATATGGTCAAACTTGTCCAGATGATGATCTTGGCTTACTATTTGATCAACGGAAGATGCTTAGTACTTTGTAGATGTACTCCTTTCTGTGAATTTTCCACAGAAATATAATTTAGCAAATTTATTTTTAATGAATATTCTGTGTACATTGCTGCAGATTCATATGATATGATACATGTACATGTATGCTCATGCTCAATTATCACGTATTCAAATGTTCAGTGAATTTGTACAAAACTTGAGTCCAATTCTGTCTGATATAAATTGATCGTCCTCCATTTTCTAGCTGGGGATTGTTTGCTTACATGACCAAGGATAATTGCTAATACTGAGTAATTGTTACATGTGACCATGACATATCTATAATCTTTGAGATGTAACAGTATTAATGACATTCATCTATCAACATGTCACACCGCCAAGGTTGTATATGCCAGGGTTACATCAAGGACACCATCTCGTCTGACAGATTTTTCATCTTCTACATATACATTTGACAGCTGTCCATATTCACTTCATCTTCTCCCACAGTTATGTGGTATTACATGTCATCACAGCTGGGCTTGTCTGAAAGCATATTTGTAACTCTACACCAGAAATATATAATATCTGCTGTGTTTGTGTGTAATATCAGCAAATGTCTTCCATATGGTCCTAAAGAAGTTTTATTTAACCTATAAGAAGGGGAGATAATTTGACAGGTTTTTGGCATGTTTAGTGTGGGGGACAGGTGGGGAAGTTTTCTTTCAAAATGCTACATGTATAATGAATTTTGCTGTACATTATTAAGTTTAACCATTACTCAAATTAAGTCATTTACATGAAGGTCCAAAACTGGAACATTAACAGAGATGCTTGTACACACTTATACATCGAAAGAGGCTACACAAATAATATTTATAAGTTGGAATTCATTATATTTCCTACATGTACAAAGACAGTCTGTATAAAATACATGTATAAGAGAAGGGAGATAATCAAGCTTCTTCTGAATTCTCATATTGTTATTCAGTGATTATCTCCCTTGATTACCACAAATTGCTCAACTCAACTCGATGCAAGGATATACATGTACATTGTAATTTCATGGAAAAAGACATACTGTAAATTCAAAACTTTTATTTTGTTTTATTGAGATGGTATTTCTTGCCTCCTTATTGATTGCTTTTGTTGTATCATTTCAGGTTCCGGACGGGTCCAGGTGTTATACCAAGCAAGGTGCCAAAGATGGTGGAAAATTTGATTCTGGTGCTAAATGGACGGGAACCGTCCAAAATAGACTTCGCAAAACTCTGGCTCGATCACTTAACGACTTTTCCACAGCTGAAAAATGTGGCCGTTTTCCTTCTTGGAAATGAACAATGTGATAATGAATGGATTAAGCCATATATGAAATATATGGGCGGATTAGTCAAGTTTGTTTATATTGTCTACGACAGTCCAGATGTAGATGATGTCAACTTTTATCAATGGCCGCTAGGTGTCGCTACGTAAGTTTGGAATATACAGAATGAGATATTGTTTCTCCCTTATTAATTTACGGACATGTTTGAGAACATATTCGCTTGTGTCTTTTGTCATACACATTTAATGCATTTGATGTATAGCTATCTTATAAAATGTAAGTTTATTACCAAAGTGTGGACTTCTCACTGCTTTGAAGTGATTGTAAACCCTCAAGTAAAGTTTCCATCAAATGAAAGACCATTGGTAACTGTGTGGAAAAATATTTATTGTTATTTTTTTATGATTGTATTACACAGAGTAAACTGCAAATTAAGCATGGTATTCTATGGTGGTCTGTTGCAATCATATTTAGGTCCAGTGATGTCACACTGCCTTAATACATATATTTCAAACTTTGTATGCACTTTCCAATGCTTGATTCAAGCTTATGGTGTGTATACTCACTCACTGTTCCAATGTGCCTGTTTCACCAAAATCTGGGAAATTAAATGCAATATTCAAATTGACTTGACACTTATGAGTTACCATCTCCCAGATTTTGGTGAAACATGCACATTGGAACAGTGAGTCTGTGTTGAAACTCAAAGTGTACACACCTTAAGCTTGAATCAAGCATTGGAAAGTGCATACAAAGTTTGAAATATATGTATTAAGGCAGTGTGACATCACTGGACCTAAGTATGATTGCAACAGACCACCATAAAATACCATGCTTTAATTGCCGTTTACTCTGTGTAAAAAAAATTACAATAAATATTTTCCCACACAGTTTGCAATGGTCTTTCATTTGATGGAAACTTTACTTGAGGGTTTACGATCACTTTAAACAACATTTTTGGTAAAAATTGTGGAATATATATATTTTTTTTCTGGTGATTTTTATCGCATCATGTTTTCTTTTGTAAATATCGTACATAATATCTACCTACATGTAGTATCAATGTTATATGACCATTACATTGTCTCAACTTTTCTATTGAAGATGAAAATTAATATTGATTTTTTATTAATTTTTCAGATACAGAGATTTTCCTAAAGTGGACAGCGCTCATCTTCCCATAGAAATTCTAAGAAAATATAGCTGTAATTTTTTAGGAACTATTTATAAAAACTCCTCACGAGAATTACTAGTCCAGTCCCTGCGAGATAGTCGGTACCAGGATATGTGCTATGTGAAAGCCCGTTACGAGTGAGTATTACAGATTCTGTACATTTAATTATGCAAAGTTATGCAGGGTTTGTAGTCGGCATGTATGTCTGGTCATCGGCAGTTCATCAACAAGTTTTTGTCAGATCCATATCTCGGTTACTATTCTACTGACAACTTGGAAACTGGTGTGGAAGATGCTTAATGTAAAGGTGGATGTGCTCTTTGAGGTTTTTACTCATTTTGGTGATTTTCCTCGCCATTGTCAAAATCGATATATGCTATAGTATGGTCCCATCTGGCCTCCTTATTAATTGGCATAGACGTTCGAAATTTTCATACTAGATCCTCATGATGTAGGGGTACAATATTCTTCTTTTTTTTTTTACCTGTTTCAATGATTTTCCACAGAGTTATGGCCCTTAATCTCATCCGTCAACACTTTCTTGTCCAGTCCATATCTCGGTTACTATTTGATTGGCAACTTCAAAGATATAAATAGAAGATGCTTAGTAATTTGTCAAATTCTCTATATAATTGAGCCAATGTCTGCTCCTTGATAATTGAAAAAAACCTCTTCCATCTGCTACCATTTTCTTGAGAGTTTTCATTTCTTTATCAACACAGTGACGATGTGATCTTATACAATTTTTCTCCCCTGAGTTATGCCCCCTTTGAATAATTTGTACCACTTCCACTCCTTTACTTTTCTGGTGGTCATCATGGAAACAAGCATTTCAACAATTGCACAGAGTTATCTTGGTACCCTTCACAAACACCAGATTCCACAGAGGTAAAACTCTTCCACGCGTTTCATTTTGATGATGGACTTTATCCAGCAGCTTCAGAAGAAATGAATAGTTGAACTTGTTTCTTGGGAATTTCCCCGGCAAATGCAGAAAATCAAACCATTGTTTCAACAAGAAAAACTGAACAGAGAACAATTCAGTCCTAAAAGAAAAACAAAACAATGAATCTTGTACCTGTAAAGAGGTCACCTCAGAACAATGTTGGTCAATAGAAAAGGTCACCTCAGCACAATGTTGGTCAATAGAAAAGGTCACCTCAGAACAATGTTGGTCAATAGAAAAGGTCACCTCCGAACAATGTTGGTCAATAGAAAAGGTCACCTCAGAACAATGTTGGTCAATAGAAAAGGTCACCTCAGAACAATGTTGGTCAATAGAAAAGGTCACCTCAGAACAATGTTGGTCAATAGAAAAGGTCACCTCAGAACAATGTTGGTCAATAGAAAGGTCACCTCAGAACAATGTTGGTCAATAGAAAAGGTCACCTCAGAACAATGTTGGTCAATAGAAAAGGTCATCTCAGAACAATGTTGGTCAATAGAAAAGGTCACCTCAGAACAATGTTGGTCAATAGAAAAGGTCACCTCAGAACAATGTTGGTCAATAGAAAAGGTCACCTCGGAACAATGTTGGTCAATAGAAAAGGTCACCTCGGAACAATGTTGGTCAATAGAAAAGGTCACCTCAGAACAATGTTGGTCAATAGAAAAGGTCACCTCAGAACAATGTTGGTCAATAGAAAAGGTCACCTCAGAACAATGTTGGTCAATAGAAAGGTCACCTCAGAACAATGTTGGTCAATAGAAATGGTCACCTCAGAACAATGTTGGTCAATAGAAAAGGTCACCTCAGCACAATGTTGGTCAATAGAAAAGGTCACCTCAGAACAATGTTGGTCAATAGAAAAGGTCACCTCAGAACAATGTTGATCAATAGAAAAGGTCACCTCAGAACAATGTTGGTCAATAGAAAAGGTCACCTCAGAACAATGTTGGTCAATAGAAAAGGTCACCTCAGAACAATGTTGATCAGTAGAAAAGGTCACCTCAGAACAATGTTGGTCAATAGAAAAGGTCACCTCAGAACAATGTTGGTCAATAGAAAAGGTCACCTCAGAACAATGTTGGTCAATAGAAAAGGTCACCTCAGAACAATGTTGGTCAATAGAAAGGTCACCTCAGAACAATGTTGGTCAATAGAAATGGTCACCTCAGAACAATGTTGGTCAATAGAAAAGGTCACCTCAGAACAATGTTGGTCAATAGAAAAGGTCACCTCAGAACAATGTTGGTCAATAGAAAAGGTCACCTCAGAACAATGTTGGTCAATAGAAAAGGTCACCTCAGAACAATGTTGGTCAATAGAAAAAGTCACCTCAGAACAATGTTGGTCAATAGAAAAGGTCACCTCAGAACAATGTTGGTCAATAGAAAAAAAGTAGAATAGTTATTAAATTCCAGTTGCTGGTACATGTATGGTAATACCTATATCTGACACGATCTTTGAAGTGTGTCTGCACTGAGGTCATAATCATATTACCCCTCAGCCCATAGGGCTATGGGGTCTGGTCGTTGCCATGTACGTACGTCCGTCCGTCCGTCAACATTTTCTTGTCCGCTGAATATCTGCAGATCTATGAAGTCGGGCTCGACCAAACTTTGGTGAGACCTTCCTAAATGTTGACTGATGAAATGATTAGATTTTCTGATGGCTATGATGATTTCATGATTTTTAATTATTTTTTTTTATTGTTTATTGATGGCTCAGCTTTTGCACTGTTATCAATGCCCATCAACATGTTCTTGTCCGCTGAATACCTGCAGATCTATCAAGTCGGGCCTGACCAAACTTTGGTGAGAGCTTCCTTAATGTTGACTGATGAAATGGTTAGATTTTCAGATGGCT
>JAVTVY010056875.1:0-31303 GCA_036873755.1 Hanleya hanleyi | reverse complement strand
TGAGTAAACTTGTAACAAGCGTAGAGATATCGAACCAAATTTGTGAAAGCGCACATCATTGGTGGAAGTACATGTAATAAGAAGGCGAAAATTTACGACTTACGGCTAAAATGAATTAGAGGCATCCTCTAAATAGGAATTATGGCAGGCTTGGCGATTTTATACCATGGTACAAAATAATTAGAGACAGCCTCTAAATACGAATTGTGGCAGGCTTGGCGATTTACAGGCATCCTCTAAATAGGGATTATGGCAGGCTCGGCATTTTATACCATGGTACAAAATAATTAGAGTCAGCCTCTAAATACGAATTATGGCAGGCTTGGCATTTTATACCATGGTATATATTATTTAGAGGCAGCCTCTAAATGACGAATTCTGGCAGGGATGGCCAACCACACAAAGTATACACAAAGACATGTCTGCAAACGATATTACTGCACAAAAAACTACGCAGAATGTGTTATCGTACGTTTTATCATCTGGAACCATGCACCGAAGCCACATATGGTTTATTTCTATTGTTGGTACCAGTCGGGAGTTGTGAATGCAGTGGAGAATGTACAAGTAACAAAAGGGTTTGTCGTTATCAATCAAATTGCCTGTGTATTTTTGTTTCGGTCTGTTTCATTTTCGAAGATTTACGGAGTTTTATGACAAACGGACGTGATAGTACGAGTATGATAGAGCTGATACGATCTCCGGGTAGCGCCAATGGTCAGAACGCGTCTCGCGTGATTTACAAAGGTCAGGCGAGGTCAACAGATGATGAACACGTTCTCCTCAGCTTTTGTTCACATTTAGGAGAACTAAGGTCAAACAAATCTCGGAGAGATGAAATATTTCACAGAGAGAATCCAATTAGCCTGACAGAACTGCTGGTTTACTGGTAAAGTATGACTCTTCAACAACATAACTTAGAACTAAGAAACGTTCAGCCAAATAAACAAACGCGTCCTTCAAAATGTATTAATTAAGAAATTGACATTCGTAGATGTCACGACTGTTTCTGGCATACTACCCATCTGTTCTATATGCCCCTGAGTTCACAGATGCATCTCGCGATGATCGATCCTGATTGAGGCAACCCATCTATTTGGTTCATCTGCTTATTACGTGGAGATTGTACAACACTCTTCCCTCCTAATAGGAAATTTTCTCCAAATACGATCCTCACACTATCAATCACTGTCACGTTGGAACAGAAACAACTCACAACCTATCAATGCATCCTAACACATTTCATTGCACGACAGAACCAATAAAATGTAAAATCGATCAATGCCCGGAGTTTTATATGAGAATTTTCGTGAATCTGCTATTATCAAATTGAAGATTGTTTAGTACATCAATATTAATCTCTGACATGAATAGACCACCAACAGTGCAGCGCGCATCAATTCTCGGCTAATTTAATGAAAGCAATTGTGCAATCTCTCCAGAACTAACAATTCTCAAGCTATCGCCATAGCAGCGAGTTGAAAATCCAATTTCAGCAAATTGCAAAATAGATGCTACTAAGTTTACTACTTCATGTTTGTGGTTAGATTTGGTCTTTCTTTTATAGGTCATACAATAATGTGGCAGATGTACCTTCCATAGTTCTGGAGGATTATATTATTGAGAAACCAGGCATAATGAGCATTTCCATCTGGGTTTTGGCCCAGTTCTCGGTGAAATGGATGAACCTCTCAAAGCTTCCAAAACAAATAGCCCACAGGTAATCTATCACTGACCCACGTTTTTCTTCTCAGCGCCATATACAAGACAGGGAAACGTCTTGTAAAAGTGTTATCAGATATATTTGGAACTGGACAAAATACTGTTACTGCCGAAGCTGTTAAGTGTCGTACACATTGTGTAGTATACCCATCATCTTAAGTAATTGCATGTTAGGCACTTTCCTATGTTTGTCTGGTTGGGTGGTCGAGCTATACATTACCTCTGTGAACTGGGAATTTCAAAGCTTATGTCGCCTGAAGTACAGCTAGTCATAATGGACTTCTACGTCACAGGATGCCTTGTCTCCCACTTCCTATAATCAAATAATATAACGGCGCGTTTTTGCCAAATATCTTTTCTTCTTTCGAAAGTGGATGTTGGATTGAAGTGATCAGCAGACATGACTAAGCTTTAAAATATCGAATTACGCCAATACAAGATGTTTGATACTAAATGTACACTACAGAAAACTGTGACTGAGGATGCCAGTCGTATCAACCTTGGTTCCAATATACCCCCACTTATTTTATTAGAATTGATGGAATGTAGTTCCACATGTGGCCTCGAAGCAATGTAGACAGTATTCAAGTAATTTTTGGCATTGACTATGCATGCTTTCGGTACTTAACAATTAATTAAGTGTACCCAAATAGAGCAATGCCTTGTTAGGGATTGCATTGAGACCTAAACTTACGATTTCGAAATGAACAGGGTTTTTCTTTCCTTCTAGGTCAGACAGAATAGCGCGAACAGTAACCGAGGTGCCCTGAATAAGAACATTCCCACCGTGAACATTTACCCCCATTTTACTATGAGCCGTTTCTTACGTCTGGCGGTCACACAACTCGTAAAATGTCCATCAGATGTGTTGAAAAGTAAGCGACAGATCGTGATGTTCTGCACATTGTTCTGCGCATCTTATACGGACAATTATTCTTTATTCAAATGAATTTCCAAGTCAATTTCTAAAGTTTGATGTATCTCAGCAAGGTTTGATTGCGATTGTTCATTTAAACCACACGCATGGAGATGTAAGAAATTAGCGCCCGAGATCCTGCACGCTACGATCGTATTCCTGCACGCTACGATCGTATTCCTGCACGCTACGATCGTATTCCTGCACGCTACGATCGTATTCCTGCACACCACGGTCGTATTCCTGCACGCTACGATCGTACTCCTGCACGCTACGATCGTATTCCTGCATGCTACGATCGTATTCCTACACGCTACGATCGTATTCCTCCACGCTACGATCGTATTCCTCCACGCTACGATCGTATTCCTGCACGCTACGATCGTATTCCTGCACACTACGATCGTATTACTGCACGCCACGGTCGTATTCCTGCACGCTACGATCGTATTCCTGCACGCTACGATCGTATTCCTCCACGCTACGATCGTATTCCTGCACGCTACGATCGTATTCCTGCACACTACGATCATATTACTGCACGCCACGGTCGTATTCCTCCACGCTACGATCGTATTCCTCCACGCTACGATCGTATTCCTGCACGCTACGATCGTATTCCTGCACGCTACGATCGTATTACTGCACGCCACGGTCGTATTCCTGCACGCTACGATCGTATTCCTGCACGCTACGATCGTATTTTGCCATCAGTATACGATATTTATCACAGGATTTAAGAAACTTTGAATGTAGGCGTTTGAGGGTACAGCCTTGTTTGGCTTTTGTAATAATATTCTATGGCGTTATTGCATAGTTCCTCGGTATTTGTCTAGTCAGTTCACCAAAAGGGGACGCTGACGTGAAAATGATTTACAGAGAATGCGTATATTTCACTGTACATTTGTGCTTGTTATACAATGAATTCGACTTGTTTTACAACTTCTTGTATTTGTAGGCTTTGATGATGATGCTTACAAGGGTTAAGTGTCCTTCAAGATAGGTATAGCATGCGGCCTTCGCAGCATTTAGGCCTACTGAAAACTGTGGATGCGCGTACTCCTCACAAGCCACTCGTTCGTCTGGTTTTATTTGTTTGCTCGCATTTTCGTATTAATTTGAGTGTTCATCTCTACTCTGTGAAAAAGAGTGGAAATTCATTCCGCTCAAGTTGAGTGAAATTCTCACTCTACTTCAGTGAAATTTCACTCAAGATGTTTTGTTATATAGTAAAGGAAATTATAGATTCGGACACGTGTGAATTGATCTCGTATCGGAAAGGACTTGACAGTTACACTGTTACTTGATTGATGCAAGCGGTTCCACATTGATGAATCATAACGTCGCGAATAGCAATGGAGTAGTCAGTATAGCACAAGCCAGGAAAGAAAGCGGTTGTGTGTACTAATACTGGGTTTCACTGCAGTTTTTTTCAAGATTTTTTGGCAGATTCCGTTGATTCAAACTCACTGTTCTGACACAATATTTACACTCAACATTTATTTAACCTCGTGTTATACTTGTTTTTCGCGCCTCTCCAAATGCATTAAAATAACACTCTGTATATTGAGTTTGGTTATGAAGTCAAAGGGCAAATACAGGCATTGAATTCCATTTAGTACGTTGTGTATTTGTTCCCATCCCACCTGCGGTTCAAGACATGGCCCTTACCAAATATGCCAATCTGGCAACCAGTTGACCCGAAATTGTAGCTGAACAAACAGTTGCCATATTAAATTGCCATACACCATGCAGGGAAATTGAACGTTTTCTCGGTTTTGATTGTTAGCACATTTTGGTCAGTCGAATACACTGGTCATGAAGAGGAGTGTAATAACTCAGATCTAATCCTCGATATCTGTTAATCTGTTCTTATATAAATGTGCTAACCTTATTGCGAACTGTCGCGACTCCCTTCTGACGTTCTGAAAGAAGAAGGGACGTAAGACGGACTGACTTTCTGATAGAGAAAGTAATGCCAGAGAGACTGACGTTCTGACAGAGAAAATAATGTCAGAGAGACTGACGTTCTGACAGAGAAAGTAATGTCAGGGAGACTGGCGTTCTGACAGAGAAAGTAATGTCAGAGAGACTGACGTTCTGACAGAGAAAGTAATGTCAAACAGACTGACGTTCTGACAGAGAAAGCAATGTCAGGGAGACTGGCGTTCTGACAGAGAAAGCAATGTCAGAGAGACTGGCGTTCTGACAGAGAAGCAATGTCAGAGAGACTGGCGTTCTGACAGAGAAAGCAATGTTAGAGAGACTGGCGTTCTGACAGATGAAGCCATGTCAGAGAGACTGGCGTTCTGACAGAGAAAGCAATGTCAGAGACACATGGCGTTCTGACAGAGAAAGCAATGTCAGAGAGACTGGCGTTCTGACAGAGAAAGCAATGTCAGAGAGACTGGCGTTCTGGTATTATAGGAAGGAACAGAAGACGCATGTTCTGAGAGAGGAAAAAAGACCGTCTCAGAAAAGTTGAAAACAGTTATTTATCATCCTCGAAATAGTAAACGTACGCTAGCTTGTCTGCATTCTGTCGCTAAAGCAACGAAATATCTCTAGCAAAGACACACATGTTATGGGACATTCAAGTATTACGTACGCAGCGCTGGAATGGGGTCTAAATATCAGATTTTTTTTATTTGCGTACTTAATACTTGAATGGACCCTTATAGAAGAGCTATTGAAGAAAAATGGGGATCGAATGGACGACTTTAAGTCGCTTGGGTACTGTTTCCGGGAAGTTTACTTTGTGTTATCACTGACATTGGTCGACCTTCAAAAGAATATCTAGGCGTCAATTACTCTCATGAAGGTTTTTATTTCAAAAGGTGTGGCTTTATCCGACAAACTTTTTCTTTGTTATTTCATTCGTGAAGTCAAAAATTTATTTCTTCAATTCTGCACGAAAAGACGTGTAGAAAGCACTCAAGTTTCATGCTCTGAAAATGTCACAGACAAAAGTGACGTAAAAGAGCGTCGACGTACGTTTGAATAGGCTTTTGTTTGTTTTTGACCTTTTTTCATATATCTCAGTTGAGCTTTTTCATATACCTGAATTATGACATCTTTGCTGTGACGTTATATCGAAATGTGATTATGGTTAGAGGTGTTATATTTTAGATATATTCATAAATCTCCACTAAAATGTATACGAAAGAGCTCCAAACAGACAACAGCCCAATTTCAAGTGTTCGGCGACGCTGTTTTACGTCAATTTTGATTGTGAGCGTTTAGAGTATGAAACTTGGGTTTCTGTTTGAAACACAGATTCTCGTCCAGAATTGAAGAGAACGATTTTTGGCTTCACAATTGAAACTGCACAAATTTGTTCGATTTAAACGCCACACCTTCTTTCGGAAAATTTTGCCCGAAACAAAACCAATCGCTTATACTCCGGGATATAGTTGGAATGTCGCGTCCGGTTACAGCAAACATTTAACCGAGTCTGAACAAATATTTGTTCGGGGTCCTTCTGCGAATTCCGATAACCGGACAATTGGTCTTTCTTCTCCTGAACGGTGTAGACCAACGCCCCTTCACAGGCACAATACCGGTAATTATTGCGATTCTCTGTCCCCAGAACTGTCAAATTCTTCTGATTAGATTATTGTAACCGAAACTGAACTATTCCGTCTAATATCGTTTGCAAATGACGTAAATGCGCACACTCGGCTTGCATTTGGTGGACGAGCCATATATAATGGCTTCATTTGACGGACGAACCATATACGATATCTGTGTTGTAAATGCCGAGCGTGGTAAGAACTCGCCCTCTCTTTACATACGACAAACGACGGTCAGAATCACTGAGTATTGTAAGCATATACAATGCATAATAAATATATAAGAATAAATGATAATAGAGAAATTTGTCCAACACAAAATTCAACATCCAATTATACATATATTATAAGTTAAAGCTCTATGACGTGCTATGTTTAACCAGGGACAGGACATTTTATGGTCTGTGGTTTAACGAATGACGACAGCGTTAACGCTATACCTTTTGCATATAATTCTGTAATTCGTATAACGGCATATATAAGTATTATCTGTGTCTGTATTGTACATAATAATGAAATGATACGAAATTCAGATTAATTTCTCTCAGCAAGAGATATCATATATGATTCATCTTCGTTACAACAAACCAAACATTTCGAAGTGTGAACGTATGACTGGCGTGCGAAGATGTATTTGATAACACAGTAACACATTCGTACTAGTATCATATTTACATCTCGATTACGTAAACTCTGTTGCTGATACATTATTGCCGTACGTTGTTGTAACAGGATTGTTGTCACCACGAAAGCAGTCTTAATATATCGAAATTAGCAATTCTCAATTACCAAAGCTGAAACACATAACCTAGGTTATTTTGATGAAAATTTAAAGAAACGTACGACAAAAGACTTGGTACACCTAAACACAATCTTGTCCAAAAATATCTTAGAAACACGCGAAGCCTCAGCCGGGTCCTTTACACTCTTAAAACATCTACAGTGGTGGAGTAGGGAAAGCATTTAGAAAGTGTTGTTTCACCACTTTTAAGTGTTGGATGCAACAGCTTAAAATATTGCATATAAGACTTAATATTGGTGAATACAACACTTTGTAAATGCTTTCCCTCCTCTAATACTCTAGATGTTAAATCTAACCTTTGCGTTTTAAGAGAGTAGTATAGATTCACAAATAGGGCACCGAGGTGTCAGCTTGCTGTGACTGCATAATTTTAAGTTATTCAGAATAATGGGAGGTCACAATCCTGTTTCATTGACTTCAACACACAATAAGTGACCCTTATGACTGCATATCAAACTCGGGGCATGTGTATTTGATGACGACATCATGGATAAGTCGATCAGCATCTTGTATGAAGTGTATGAAGGTGAACGTACATGTACATATAAACCATTTATGGACCATGTACCTTGCTGTGTAAATGTTGATCATGCTTTCGTACGTGTATCACAATAGTGGAATGGTCATAAATTGGACTGACTCACTGGAGTGGAGGAGCGTAACACACCCCTAGTCTTAAATACGCAAACATTTCCAACGTTTCTAATATATTGAAACCCAAAAACTAACATTTAAATGCGTATGAGACGACCCTTTTGAGACGTCAGTTGGGGTGGAGAAAGACCGTGACTAAACCTCCGACTGATACATATTTATCTCGGCATCAGCCTCTGACAACAAAAGGGAATCACTGCATTTCTTCCTATAACAGCATATACATCAACCACTCCAAAAGACTAATCTCTCCCGGGCAAAAGGCAGAGAACACTTCCGATGCATGGATATTGAATACGGGAGAATGCATTACTGGGGAAATTCTGAGTGAAATAGATATATGTATAGTGGTCCTCAGTACAGCCGGTTCAAAACATACCTCGATGACAGGAGAGTAGACAAGCGGGGTAATTAGGAAAATTGAGCCATTTTCAAAGGCGAATATCAGCATTTCAACGTTTGTCAATGAGAGGCAGACTTTAATCCTTGCCAGCAACACTATCTCCATGGCATATCAAATGGAAAAAGTTGTTCTAACATTAAGCATGTTCTATACCCAAAATTATTTTAAAAATGTTTTCTTCTACTCATGAAAGTCCATTGCACCAAATACGATGAGTAATCGTCAATAACACATCTATATATACACACACAGCACAATATGAATACTGATAGGGCCAGAGAGCAGTTCATCATTGTCAAAAAATATATATATATACAGCAACAAAATACTCTGCATTCAGCGATAGTTGAGAAATCGCATGGTCCTTACAATTGTGCCAGTTCTTCACGCCATCAATAGTTACACCATTGACTAATCAGGAAGTTCTCAGATGGAATAAAATGATATAGAAGCAACAAATATATTCTCTCCCGTCCAAACGTGTGTCGTCGGGATCAAATCCGTCACCAACAGTCAGACATCATGTACTGTATCTGAAGTATCCTCTATAGAATTTTGTCTACTGGAGATGAGATATTTTTTAAAGTCTATTGTCGGGAATATGTCGGCATTCGACAAGGAAGTAGGTTCTCCCATCGATTTTTCGACATCCACAGAACTACGATTTATATATTTTTTCTGCCGTATGGCTTCTGATTGTCTTAAAATTTCTGCGATATCCAAAGGCGGGTGGTTTATGCCAACTAGCTGTGCAGGACCCATGTGCGGATAACGAGACGATGAGGGCGTGGAGGACAGGGAGGTCCCGTCAAACTCTAGACTGTAAGAATCCGATATGAGACAGTTCACCCCGCGGCCTTGAACTTTACCGTGCCTGGAAATAGATGAAATATGGAGATTTATTTCAATACATTGGCGAAATCATTGACGACGTTTGTAGAGGAAAATTAACGATATGAAACAGTATGTATACCATATTAAAACTATTTTTCCCCTTCACATGGGATTCAGTCCGTAGACACACTCACGATTTAAAGCACTGACACAACATTATATTATATTATTATATTTATTAGAGTGTCTCCCTATATAAATTGTAATGAGATAAAACTGCATATTCTCCGGTCAACAAAACTGCATATTCCACCCCCCATGGAATAAAGGGAGATAATTACAACAGAGGTCGCCCCGTTCTCTCAGTCGCGCTGCAAACAGCCGATCACGGAGCAGTTCGTCAAGTTGATTTTAGCTGGAGAACACAGCAGAAATAAATGATCTCCCCCCATCTAATTGTAAGTAGAATCGTACCCAAGCACATTATTGGAGTAACTAACAAGCGGCATCGAACAACTATACGTGCGTTGTGAGATTTACACGATAGTAGTGAAGCAGCTCCGAATCAGTGGAATCTCGTGCATAAAAAATAATGTTGCTGGCGATTGCCCATTGAAAGCAATCAACTCAGAAGGATTGCGCTCTTCCAAAATAAACATAAAACATTATTTTGCTCGAGAGATAATAGATTAGCACAGAGTTAAGTTGATAAATATAATAATGAAATTATTGCCTTGTTGTGAGGGGAATATGCAGTTTCGTTGCCCCTCGGCTGTGCATATTGCCCTCGCCTGCGGCTCGGGCAATATGCACATCCTCGGGGCAACAAAACTGCATATTCCCCTCAAAACAAGGCAATATTTTCATAGTATCTAATCCATACAGAATTCCCAAATCCATAATCCCAAGACCTCCTTCACGCGACATGCACAATCAGCAACAGAATCCAGAATAGAATAAATATATGATTACAAGCGTCTGGTCCGTCATTCATAATTCAGCCGTCGTCCATTAGAGAATATCCGCGTCCATAATCCAAAGACCTATTCCATATTCCATATAACAGTATTAGCACCAAATTCAAAAAGACAATCATAGTATACATAAACATAGGCTTGTTTCCTGCAAGAGAGAAGCGGTCAACAGTTTTCAATGATGCCGGCAAGACATCATGATGTTCCAAAAATATCAAATCCGTATCGCTGATCAGTATTCTTAATCCATAATATTCGTTGTAAAGTCGTCATATAAAGAATGATGTATCTCAGTCACGCTTTGATTGTGACTGTTCATATGAGTACCATGAGGATCTTGACGTACATGTGTTCATACGGCCCCTAGCCCCGGGTTAAGCGGAATTAGACACAAGTTACGAAACGAACGCCATAGATCTTGCACGCTACGCTGGTATTTTGCTATCAGCATGCGATATGTATCGCCAAATTTGAGAAACTTTGAGTGCAATCAATGTAGTTGTTGGATTATTGACACCTGGACAATTAACAGAACATCAAACCTTGACGCCTGGGCACTTAACAGAACATCAAACCTTGAACAACAGCCTACTTGGCATTATTAATGCTCACTAATTAAGTGGATGCTCACTAATGCATCCACTCTCAAAAAATGAAATATTCAATTGTTTCCTAATATTTTTTTATCCCCAGTGACCTTGATCATTGGTCTTTCGACCGCAATATGTTTCTTGTTTGCCATAAGCGTGAGGTAGTCCTGAAGTTTGATCACAATCGACATCCTTGGACTGGACAATTTCAATAATTTCTTTTTGAAAGTGGAGACTCCACGATTTGGAGTGTACCACAGCCTGGTGGTGGGGGGAGGGGAGGATGCTCCCCCTATATACTTTCGTTATCCCTAAGGTTACAGCGCTGAACTTACCACGCTATATCTTTGGGTCAAGCTCTACTAGAAAATGTAAAACAAATCCACGACGGCCGCCAAGATGACGTCACAGTGACGTCATTTTCAAAAAAGGCATTTTTTGGTCGATTTTTCGCTCAGATTTTTCGATTTTTCTATTTAGGCGTTTTCTTCGCAAATACTGCATTATAAATTAGTAAATAATAATCCAGTATGAAATAGAATAGGTTTTACCCACTTTCCCATGCAGAAAAGCGCACATTTTGAAGAAATCTGACGAAAATATAACTTTTCTGGTACCCCACATGGTCGCCATTTCGAATTTACCCATGATCCTCTGCTCGGGGGGTCATGCAAATAGCCTCTGACCCCAATATGATAAATCTACAAAGTCACGGAGTATCAGCTGTCAATTTTTTGTCGCTCCGGAAAAACAAGAAGGGGGAGGGGAGATGCGCGTCCCCCAGGCCAGGTAGGGTTAAACGAAAATGAATTTCGATGATTTCCTGACTTTTGGGCCACAGTGACCTTGAACTTTGACCTACAGACCGTAATTGTGGTACAGTGTATCTGGTTGACACAATAGTTATCCTTGTGAAATTTGAGAGAAATCGGTCAATTTGTTTTGAAAAGCTAAGGAACTGAATAATGAAAGAATAAGACTGTGTATTCCATAGAACTTCGTCAGCTATAGCTAACGTAGTCCAAAAAATGTCCTTGCATAATTTGGAAACACAACTGCAATCTATAATTTGGTTGTCGTATGTTGGAGAGATTATTTTACAGATAGGTTTATGGCGACAATGTCTTGAAGTTACATTATGAAACTATACCATAGTTGACTAACGGACGACAGATATCATGTTAATAAAATGAATGTGTATGAACATTTTCTTAGTTCAGCAATACCGTCACAGGTACATGTAGATAATCTTGGATAGAGTTCGGGGTCCTTACCTGTGTTTCCGCATCACCCAAATGGCTGCCACACAACAGGCTATGCCGATCGTACACACAACCACCGCTATAGTGATCCCTGGAAAAATACACAAATACACAATATATCATCCGTATAAGTCTCTGTCATGGTACACTTATAGTGCGGTATCTTAGCATACAAGTCTATATAACCAAATGGCAATTTCTAAACCACTGGGCACTACGCGAAACACGAATATGAAAATACGAAAAGAACACCTTATCAAACCAGATCAATGTGCATGTAGGTGTCAATTAGCGTAAGTATACCTGCGTCTAAAGGTTCTATGTGGCTGCTAATTAGCGCAAGTATACCTGTGTCTGGGGGTTCTATGTTTCCAACACCCGTCCTCGTTATGTTTGGTGACGATGGTACAGGAAGCGGGAGAGAAGCCGTCGTGGAATCTGCAACAATGATCAGCAGTAACTTTTACTACGGAGGCCAAATCGTGTCTTTCGAATTGTCAACGGGTTGTTATAGGTTGTTTTCTCAAATTATTGTTACAATCTGTTAACACATAACTTCCAAGTTTTTGGCCATGGGATGGTACACGGGTCCGCAATCTATGAGTGTGCCATTGCATAGACGGTATCTATCACATGAAAAAAGTCTAAATTGCAATATACTTCATCTAGAGATCTGTGAAATTGTACACTTAAGCGTTGAAATCTGCAAGAGTTCAAAGACAATTCACGTGACAATTCAACTCACATTTTGTGGGGTTGGCATGCTGCGTTGAAAAGTTCGTTGTTGTTGTTGTTGTTGCCGCTGTTGTTAAGTTGAACAGCGTTGCACTTGAAGACGATAACGAGGTTCGTCCTTGGTCGTCATTACTGTAACCACCTGTCAGCAAGGGAGAGCAGAATTTGCCAGTTAGAAGAGTTAGATTAGTGAATTGCTTGATCAAACTTTCACCACGTCTCGAATACGCTTATTGCTGAAGATTCGCATACATTGTTGTCGTTGAAATATTTAGCTATCGCAAAATAGACTCTGAAATAAGTCATATGAGAAATTGTCAGAGTGATGACAAAGCGCCCGATAGGTAAAGCACGGGAGAGGATGTGACCGAATCACAAGCGCTTATCCAGAGTGTATAGGACCATGAGGCGGGGCAAAGATCAGTTCCGAAAATCAATCCAATAACTGAGTTACACTTTGAAATCTTTCAGAGTTTATTGCATTTATAGGGTAAACCTTAATTCAGAAGGAAGGTTGTTGACATATGAAGAATACTTGTTCTATGATTCCAGATATAATACATGCCTGAGACTGAAGATGAATTCAGCAGCTTTGTTCCACACTCTGTCCTGTTTGGCAGTGGAAAAGGCCGAAGGTGTTCTAGCGTTGTGTCAGAAACAACTATAAGGATAAAAGGATATATACATATTTTATGAGCTCGTTTCTGAGTCACTCAATATGGTACATAATCAGGATGCCGCATGGAGTTCCAAATACATGCATAACTAAGTTGAAGCCATGATGATGATGAGATGGACGAAGTTCCACAAAACTACTCGATTTATCCCTGTAGATCATCAAGGTTGCGCAATACAACATTTGCATGCTGGCCCGTTAGACGGTGGATAAATAGTTATTACGTACTGACAAAACTTAATATGAGTGTGATGTTATGTTGCTACGAAAGTGTAACTCAGTTGACCTTACTCACAGCGGTATTCAATCCAGAGTCGATGTCCTCTCCTCGAGTCGTGGGTGAACAGGAGAATTTCAACATCGCCTGACAACGTGAAGGTGAGGTCTTTCTGAGAAGTTCTATCAAACTTCATACCAAGGCCGTTTTTATTCATCTCTCGTATGCGCACGAACAATTTGCCTGGGTCGTCCCGCAAAAGGTATTCTCGGATAGCCAAATCCACATCGAAACCGGGTGGTGGGGTAAGTGTCCACAGACAGACGGAACTTCCGGTTATGAGAGCCGGATATCCGGGACTTGATATGTAACGCTGGTCCGGGTAAATAGTCATCCCTTCTTCACTGCAATTTCCTTCGATGGCTTTGGCTAGAATTATATAGAGTTGGTATGGTGATTAATCATTAATCATTTATTAGATATACATACTTTTACCGAGTAATCTTGTGAGGCAATAGTCTATTATTATGTTTTATTTTATACACATTTAGAATTGGTGCTAACTGTCATGCAAAATGGATCGTTCGATTATTGACAAGAAAATTCCTTTATGGAGACGACTGATTATTGAATGTTGGATCTGAATTGGCTATGGAATTTGCAGCATAAACTACACAGACATAACTATATCTACTACACAGACCTAACTATATCTACTAGCTTATGGCATTACACATACGCAGACATAACTATATCTACCAGCCTATGGCATTACACATTACACAGACATAACTATATCTACTACACAGACCTAACTATATCTACTAGCTTATGGCATTACACATACGCAGACATAACTATATCTACCAGCCTAATGCATTACACATACGCAGACATAACTATATCTACTAGCCTATGACATTACACATACACAGACATAACTATATCTACTAGCCTATGGCATTACACATACGCAGACATAACTATATCTACTAGCCTATGACATTACACATACGCAGACATAACTATATCTACTAGCCTATGACATTACCCATACACAGACATATCTATATCTACCAGCCTATGGCATTACACATACGCAGACATAACTATATCTACTAGCCTATGACATTACACATACGCAGACATAACTATATCTACTAGCCTATGACATTACCCATACACAGACATATCTATATCTACCAGCCTATGGCATTACACATACGCAGACATAACTATATCTACTAGCCTATGACATTACACATACGCAGACATAACTATATCTACTAGCCTATGACATTACCCATACACAGACATATCTATATCTACCAGCCTATGGCATTACACATACGCAGACATAACTATATCTACTAGCCTATGACATTACCCATACACAGACATATCTATATCTACTAGCCTATGGCATTACACATACGCAGACATAACTATATCTACTAGCATATGGCATTTAGCCTCACGGAAAATACACGCATGGATGCCATCAGATTCTGCGTTATTAGCCGAAGAAACTATAAGTAAGACCTAAAAATGACGCCAACACATTCTGTGCCGCTTTGTTAGACATATAATCAAGATTACCAAATCAGATCATGAAGCTATAATGACAGCTCCATGGTCAGAATAAACGCACACGTGCAAGATTACTGAATAAAATATAACAGTTGCTCCTTCTTCGTTACCACAGTAAGATCTCTTAATCAAATGTCTCTATCCGTCAACAGAGATGGGAGAAGTTGGAAATCAAAAGATCGCATATCAATCTTACCCCAGCAAGAAAGAATGGACTTAAGATAATGGATAAAGCGACTGTTTTCGGCATTTTGCATTAAGCAACCTACTCGGTGTTTTAAAATCGGGCACAAGACTACAAGCAGCACAAATACATGTGTACATCGTCAATGCTCTATCAGAGAAACAGTCTCATCTGTTCACAATTATAAGATTATACATGGCCGCCAAGATCAACACGACCTGAGTGGAGAATCCTCTAATCTGCAATCTTCTCTTGAATCCTCTGAGAAATACCACGTGACCGTTATGGTCACACAGCAGGAAGTTGTCCCAAGCCAAAGCCATTACTAATATAAACAAATTCAACCGGAGATAATGCGAGATGACAGACTCGATCAACAGACAGACAGTTTGTTTGGGCTACCCTCCCAGACGGCTTCAATAAACTTAAAGAAATTGTCACAAACCAGCCGATGACCTACCGGAGGCCTACAATAACATTTTTAGTGCATCTCGTAAACGATGAAACACAATTAATATCAGTGCTTCGTTTGTTTATTGTTTGCAGAACTGGGAAATACGAATAAACGTCATATTTTTTAGTATGAGCCCCAAGATGCAGTTTCCACAAATGAGAAGTTCAATCTGATAGAATTACATAAACAATCTCCGTCTCAAGTAAAGTATGGAGCCTAAAATTAATCTTTATTAAGCTCCATAAGTAAAGGCATAATGGAGGTTAATGGCATGTTATCAGACATTGCTATATTTACGTCATAACGGCGCAGAAGCCACGATATAATGAGCTCACGTCTTTTCGAGAATCTTCGTGTATATTAATGCTACTATACATGTACGATTCAATATATCGCAGGACGCATTCTGAAATGGATGCGTACTGGAATTCACGAGGTAGATGCCAACTCTTACTTGCAGAAACGTGCGACTATCATGGCTACATAATATGCGGCTTCTTATTGCCAAATTTACACCACCACCATTTTAAACACACTGCATTGCGGTCTCGGAGAGGAAATGATTTCACTTCCGGTTTGACTAGTTTAACACGAGAGGCCCAGTGTACGGACTCTTTGATTAATGATTTTACTAAAAGTACAGGGTAAATTGTTATGAAACAATCATCCTAAGGCATGGCTCGAATATACGTGGACACTTCTGTATGTAGCCATGCGGTAACGGGTGATATCTGAGTATATTAGGGCGTTTCCCAAATGGTCACATCCGATTGGTCCCGTGAAATCCGAAATCGACACACCTCCAGAAAGCTGTGGATTGAAATGATCCGTTGGTGGGCCTCGAAGTGCCCCCATCACAAAATAGAAAAAAAAATATATTTTTCCTGTGAACTGCCGCCGAATGTATTTCTTTCAAATATGTTAGGCCGTTTGTAATATGATTTTTCTTTAGAAAAACAAAGGAACATGCACCATTAGACTGAGAAATAAAGTAGTTAATTCACACAACTTCGGTTTGGTCTCGTGCAGAATCCCCCAGTCTTGCGTCTCGTGCACTCAAGCGAAACCGACATGTCGGTTGTCTGGGATTCCCAGTTCAAAATATTTAAATACTGATAATTTCATTGGCTCGTTTGAATGAAGCGAACATGTGACTTAATGCTTGGGAAGCTGACATCGAGCGAAATATACGATGAATGAAGTCAATGAGCTAAGGGTAGTTATGCAATGAAATGGAAAATTCCCATAGCTCGGTAAGATGTATGAAACTTGAGAAATCAACTTCAATAAACCAGGAAATATGTCAAATTTTCAGTCATACATATTTTGAGAAAAAATTATCGTTTTATACCGTCAAAAAGAGGCTTTCTTACTTATGATCATTGTAACTTATAGTCTCAGCAAAATTAATTTCGGAAGGCTTTTGAGCTCCCCTATGTGTGCACACATTTGGAGATTGAAGTCTTCATTAATTTGCCAGATATGAACAGTCCATAAAACGTTTCATCAACAAGGTAGACTGAAGCAATCCGATATAGTTATAGCCAAAGTTAAGCATTGGATGCGAATGATGCAAAACTCTTATCCCCGATAAAAAACTCACTTGCCACACAGGCATAGCTGACGAAGACGACCGACAGGATTTCGTCCTGTTCCGACTCTAAGCTGGGATGGACACAGTATTTCCCGTGTACAAGCCAAAGGTCGGAAGTTTCGCAGAGTTGTCGACCAGAACAAAGTCTCGTAACTTCTCGGTAGGCTATTTCGTCACAGTTCTGTCCACCTGTTCGACACATCACTTCCTTTATCAGTATAACACTGCCACGTTCACAGAGAAATCCCGGCTCCTCCACGTCACATAGGTTAACGTCACATTCTTCTTGAATTCCTGAAGAAAATAATAAGGAAATTAATACGTCATATGATAATACTCGTCAATCTATCAACATTCTTTATTGACTTAGGCTGAAATGTTTCTCGAAATACACACTGTGACATCTGGCATGATAGAATGCACATATATGTCTTGGTCGTGGCGAAAAACAAATATAATAATATATCAATTGACCTCATTTTAAAATCTGCCAAAATATTTGTCTGATTACAGATGGTAGATATATATGTATACCTCTCCATAACCATAATTGCACAATCATTGCTTGACCAATGTAACCCAGTTGTTAACATCGCACTCAGATAACAGCCATATCAAAATATTCATTCACCAGCCTGGTTGCATATTTTTTAACTAATATGTCTCTATCCACACTGGCCTGTTATTGTGTAATAGCCTGCGACCTGGTTCCAATCAATATTTTGATCTAATTGTTTAATCAGTCTAGTGGAGTTGTGTCTGTTAGCTGAGCGGTCATATTATTTCAAAGTCAGTTGATTTGTCTCTGTGTATTGTATATGTTGACTAAGAGAGGAGCCATGTGGCTCATTCTTAGAATAAAACACGCATTTACAGTGTCTTTTGGGGTAGACCTCTCCCGATGTAACCGTTCATTGCTGAGTGCTTGACAGAAATCCCACACTTCACATCCATAATTTAATGTTCATCCAACACAGGTGTTAAATAATTCGCATGTTTTTTTTCAAATCTAGAGTATACTCGCTCACATGGCACATTAATAACATGAGGCTGCACTAACGTGCAAAACTCCTCAGCCCCAGCAGCATAAATTATTTGATTGGCATACCATGATCAAGCAAGAAATGTCATAGACACTATTCTATTGAAATATATCTTGATGATGGTTTCAACAGATTATCCCAGAGAGATAATTTTTGTATAAATTTTGGACAGTTGGAGGGATATACCGTTGAAGGGATTGGTGCTTGGTGAGATTTTTCTTCAGTCGTTAAACGACCCACCAACTCGCACCAACTTGCCACCAACTTATTTGTGTGAATTGCAGTTTATTATTTGTCATGATGTCGGTTGGATTATTCTCACTGACAAATATATGCTGGGTGTCAGCTGAGGGCATAACCTATCATGAACCCATACAGCCTTGCTATTCATGCGAGAGATTATGTCGCCAAACTAAGGCGTGTTGGCAATCACTTACTGGCAGGAATTTATTTTTCTAATTGATCAAATCTTCCTCCAGTTACATGCGAATTATTGAAGACATGCAATAATCATTCACTTATGGGCGGTTTTTATTTTCATCATCCGACAGAAAGGACAGGGGAGACCACTCTGTAAGGTATATGTTGACAAAACTTGGCTTATATGACCAATTGTCTTAGAAATTATCATATATATGATACAAATAAACAAATTTCCTTTGGTACGCATGAGGCAGAATTATTAAAACACTCAACCATACATTTTTGAGTATTATTATCTAGTCACTATCCCCGTGTTTTTGCCTGGAGAGTGCCAAATGATTCGGCCAAGAGGCACAGTAGTCCTAGAGTTCATGGAATGTCATATTCTTAAAAAAAAAATAAACAAATGATTTCCAAATAAAAAAAATGGACAGACAGATCCAGAACATGCAAAAGGCACCTCTACAATTAATGTAAACTTAGTGTTGTGTGCAAGTTTCCTGATCTTCCTTGCTTTATATTTTGAGATATGGTGAAGACAAAAACAGTTAACAGACATCATATCAGACGGGCACACACAGACCGTCAGTCGCAAATGCCCAAAACAGTTCTCCTTAGCCCATATTGATATGGGTTGAGGAGTTAACAAGGTTGTAATGCCTTTCTCTGCCAAAGGCTGTTGAGTAACAGAAAATTTACAGTTATTGTTTAAGTCCACGTTTGATTTGGCTTTGTTTTTTCCGCCTTTGCAGAAAATCATAGTTGTATTTAACATTCACATCAACTTTAGTTTGCTGTATTTGAATAAGTTATCCGATGATGTTTGTAAACCGTCTACCGTTTCAGATATACTCTTGGGGTTCTTTCATATTAATTCTCGGTTGATACTGTGCAACACCTGCTAAGCTATAAGATATTCCGAGAACAATCGTGTAATTTTACTGAGCAGCGACAGATCGGACATTCAATATTCAGCCGTCATCCGCAAAAACATTCCCGCGTCAATAATCGAAATACCTTTTTCTCAACGACAGTTAGCATCAGTTCCCAATATGCATGAAATACTGATTACTGTTGTAAAATAAGATATTAGGTGAATCAATACCGTAATTCCATATACCTTGTAGAGTGTAGATTATTTCCGGATCAATTACCCTTTTTTTCTTTAATTGAAAACTGCGCTCAGTTACATGGATAATCTCTTTGGTCATATGGGACGAAAATTGAAATAAACACGTGGTGCTTCCATATTCTGAGATGTAACGACAGGTTGTGTTTGTTCAGGATGGCTCCGTGAGAACTGAAGCATGAAGAGACGTATACAGACATAGTTAAGCAAGGCGCTTTGGTAATCATCAACGCCATACGTCGAAGCATGGAGGGGCCAAGGTTCTGTTGTCCAATTGTTAATATGAAGACGAGTAGAAAACTCAGTGATGTATGCTTGTGGGAACGGAGAACAAAGGTGTGAACGTTGGTAAATTCACTGACCGCTTTTGATAATTATTGATGAAATGGACAAGCGCGCTACACAATGAACAATAATTACGTTGGAAGATGGATGAGATATGATCTTCCCTTTTCCCTTAGCAGTGCACTTAAACCAAATATGGGATCATCTGCATCTTCGATAACTAGAAATGATATGGCGCATTGAGAAATTGTTTCAATAAATTCCGACATGATCAAGACACAGAATGCAGTATTCTTCAAACAGATGTAGTTGTTAAATTAATCAAATAGTAGTGTTTGATTTCAGACATGACCCCCATCGACCCACTAATACTCAATAAGACCACTTTTTCTTTAAACAATAAAAGAGGAGGGGCCCAACAGCTGTAATAAATCTTACCACCTTATCTTCATCGCTCAAAAATAGCGCTCATATAACACGTGACCGGGATCAAGCTTTTGACAGAGCCATTTAATCGTGTTGATAGCTTAATTATCTTCCCGGAGAGGGTCTGTTTGTCCGACTCATACAGCGAGATGATCCCACATGTGGGACTCATCATGCTATCAGATTGACTGACAACCCCAACTCACACATCTTCCCGAGTTTGGTTCAATCCAGCAATTTGTTAGCCTTATAACACAATTGAGGAGATGAACAGTGTTACCGGGACCTTCATTATTTATGGGGTGACCCCTGTGATGCCTTAATTAACGTGGCCACACCTCTAGCGCGACCACCCCGCCCTCAGCAAAACGTTATATCTAAACCCAAGTCTCTGGACACAGTAGAGCCATAAGTATGTCTACATTTTACAGCACATTGGCGAACCCAAACGGTACCCATATTATGTAGTGAGATATATTGCACATACTATTGATTCTGCCAGGCGAGAATAAGTTACGTTGTAGTCCTTATTTGACAGAATGCAGCATTAAGACTACGACATAATGTGACGGTGCCAAGGGTCAGCGCCGTCTGTCGCCCCGTGACGTCAGTATCACTTTATCTTGATGGAAGTCCTCGCACGCCTCCAATTGAGATAAATTAAATTACGAATTTAAGACCATGTAGTGAAAAAGAGGGCAAAATCCCGTAATTATTTCATACCTTACACAATGTTTCATGAACTATTAGATAACCCAAACACAGTAATTACGGGCCATTCTGTGATGGCAATCCTAGATTATAACTGTTGGTCGATCATTGAATATAACATACTCACAAAGTCTCGAATACGAATTGGTCGGTACCCATCTACCATACAGGGGGCATTCTGGCATCAACCGTATGGTTGAAGTAATTGCACTTTCTGCTGTGAGTGCTAAGTAGCTCCCAATGGAGAGGTCATTAATTTCACACTAACCCGTGGAGGGGTCAAGAGGTCTCGCTTTCGGCAAGATGTTCCACTATAAGATTAGCCGACAGCGATCCAAATTTCATATGAATAATTTGTTCCCGCCGGGACTATGGTCAGTGTGTTATGGGACGTCATTTACATTTAACGCAGACTTGGGTTTACATCTGCAGCGCTCAGTTAAATTACTTTTCCTGAATTGGCCATTGTAACTAAGTTAAAATCAAATTGTACATGTATGCAGTAATGATGAAACAGTGCAGCACAGGGAGTGTTACGATAGGAAACAATTTCCTCTCATTGACTTTATTACTACTCTATGTATGAAATCGTATAATTTTGGGACGATACGAGACGAACTGATCATTAGGCTAGCTGATTAGCTTCTCATAATTAATGGTTATGTATAGAGACCCCTTCCCCCGCTGTTGCACTCCGCATGAGCCTGGTAAGACCATGGAAATGAAACATCATTTTAGCCCCATGATCAGACGAACCATGGCTAGGATAGCTTGCCTGCCTCGTAGCCATACAGCAAGTCTATTCGTTTCTATGGCGGTAATAAAAATATGACCGTCGCGAAATTTCTTTTAGCTTTGCCCCATTTCTGGCTTGATTTTTTTTTAGAGAAATATACAAAGAACAGAAATCAACCTAAATGGATGCCGAAATCGTCATATTTCAGCGAAAAATTCGAATTTAATTCATCGCCAGCCTCCAGCGCAGTTACATGGTAGATAAGCAAACCTTTGTGTTGACGCTTCCTTCAATACCTAACTGACCTACCAATACCAGGTTTGCCACTACAGTACCTGAGGATGAGGATAGGTTTCCTCGAAAGCTTATTTTACACAGTCGTGTTTATTGTAGATTATCGACGATGTAACTGCGGTAGGGTACGGCTATGAACTGAATTCAATTTTTTCGCCTAAAGATGATGATTTTGACGTCTATTTAGGTTGATTTATATTGTTTTTACCAAAGAGCATGCCCAGAAAGGGGGCAAAGCTAAAGTAATTGTGCGATAATCATATTTCTATTACCGACATGGTGAAGAATAGGCTTGCGTCAACAGAAGCGAGTAGCTATAAACAGAGATTTGGTGGGATGATCTATTTCCCTGGCTATAAGGATGATTACCAATGGAACGGTATGATGTTGCTCTGGCGAAAGACTATTTTTGCACACTTCTCATACGACTAATGGGATATGTATCTAAACATATCAATGTTCCATTTCCTCTCTTAGGTTTTGCATATAGGGGCAATCACCCAGGCAGAATACATTAGGGCTTAATTCTTTTGCTGTTTTTCCTATATGATATTACAAATGAAAATAACGCGCGGAAGTTTTCGGATGAATTGAAGGCCTTTCAGAGAGGGGGGAGCTAAATACGAGCTCTAACATTTCACGACATTGTTTACTTGATTTATCTAGAACGATTGAGTAACATGACTTTTAGTTTTCGCTTCTGTTTTCACAGTTTTTGGTGACGCAACCGGAACTGATAAACGCTTCCAGGGGGCAAGTGGCAAAAACTCGGTTCCCCGCCCTGCCTCGAGATAGACACTATAACACATCTGTAATTCATGGTGGATGAAGATTGGGATGAGTATCTGTCCTGCTATCAGTTGCTGCCATGATTTAACTACACAATCTGAGTGCCGCACAGGAACCCCTCTGCTCTAGACGAGAACGCCGTGTAAACATCCTCCACACCTGGGTTATAAAGAGATTATTTCCGTGTAATTTGAAATTTACACGAGTTTTTCACGCTAGAATAAATGACGCATGTTCTCTGTCAGCAGTATCTGACGTTTAATCTCAATAACATATAGGTATATTTATGATGCTCGGATGTTTATCGAAACAAGAGTTAAGGAGCAAAAGTATTAATATATAAGACTTAAGAGATCCCATGATTGGGCCTCTTGACATGTCGCTATAATGAGCACCCGGGCGAATACACTTCAAAGAATTGAAACTGAGCTTCCCATCTCAATGAATTGTATTAATATATTCACTGATAAATTGATTGAATACTAATATTCTAATATCATTTGATTGTAACCGTGATTTTAATCGATTGATGAAGCATAATTATATTCGAATGACCACAAAAAATCTTCTGTTCGCATAACCACCCTATCATCTTCGATCATACAACCACCAAGGCGGCTTTCATTAGCAGTCACCTTCCAACATAATGTATTATATCAGATTTCATTACATATACATGTATAAGTTTTCTTCCAGATCCATGTTTTTATAGATGCCGAAAGAAGTACTTTCTTCTGGTGGTCATATTATAGGAATATTTCCTAATGAGATAATCAATGTAAAATCCTCTGACGTCATGATATATTGGAATTAGCTTCTGCTGGTTCCGTTATTTAGTTCTGTTATGAACGGGGGTGATGGGGGTAATTGTAGGAAAATATATATCGCAAACTGTTGAACATCGAGTTTGAGCCGTCAACAAATCCACAAAGATACAACTAAAGGTAATACACATTCTATCTTTGTGGATTTGACGCCCCAAACTCGATTTTTAACATTTTGCGATATATATTTTTCTACAATTGAACCTCTGAGCGTTTAGCATCCACGGTGTCAGCTCTAACGAAACTGATAAAAGTTGAAATCCACACAAATACAGGATATTTTAGTCTCCGTCTTGAAGTTAGTGGGACAAGACCATTATTAAAAATAGTCCCGATCCGTTAACCCCCTTTAGGCAACCTCTGCCAGAGAAGTGAATTGTTTTCGATATTTTTTCCAGTCTCTGTTGCGACGAATAATTGAAGGCCAGTGGTAGGTGATTGGAGTATGATATGTGTTTGGTTTCGCTGTGAGTTTGATTTTAACTCAAGGCCTAATAAGGTGTTGCTTTGAGGGGTTATCTGGGTGCCTGTGCACCGCTTTCTGAAAGCAGAGAAAAAAGCCAAAATTATGACGTCATTTCGATGGGCGACCCCCGTCAAGAAGTCTGTCCGGTTGTAGCACTTGAATTAAAATACTTCTGGCCGAAATATGAAAGTCGAGACTTAATTAATGAATCGAGGAGATGCAATTACGTTAACAGTTTTTAACATTGCCACCAATGTAAATTGTAATAGTGGTCCGACACCTAGTCTGACCTGGAACCAATTCTACTGGCCTGCTTTTACTGTTTGTGTCCCTTAGTTGGAAGAAACATATTTTTAGCACGAAAAAACTTCACTAACGTTTCTAATTTGGAATCCCGTAGTTCAGACAAGCGAACATTTTAAACACAGTTACTGTCAAATCAATTACCATCCATGATTATTCAATGGTCTATTCTAACCATTGTGACTTTTAATGTTGCGTTAAATTACAATATTTTGTGAACCACAGTTACTCCTTTGCGAAACGAGTCCGCCTTCACCTGTCAGATTATAAAACGAGCTTTAAAGATATTTGTCTTTTCTACATTGAAATATCAGGTAACAAGTAACAAACTGATAACTTAACAGATAAGAACGATTGATCATTTCGTGTTCATCACAACATTTAACAGAGAGACTTCGTGCGCAATTTTGTTTCGAAAATTCTTGTGACGCAATAACTGGAAATGTGATATCCAAAATCTCGCTTCATTTCATCAAATTTAATACGTCAATTATTGCATAACATGATAGCCAGGAGCATAGTGTTACTCGTGACCTGCAGCATTATTATATAGTACTGAAATAATTAACATATTGTTCAGTTCCAAAATCTATCGGCAATATGGAATCGTTGGCATCGTTCTCACATGTATGGCAAACTAATGTATCACGTCAGCAATGCGGGGAGTCCCCGTTTCACCGAAGCATGCTGTGTATTCTTCACTCAAGGCGTCCGACAATGAAATTCTACGAGATCACAGTGAGAGTTGTTTACATCTTTCGTCTCTCTATAGATCATATTGCCCCATCTCCCCGGCTATATAGTATGGTTTTCTGGGTTCGTAATCTTGAATAGTCTAAAATTAGTGACTCGAGGGGTCGAGTTTCTCATAGCGATGGTAAGACGATGTATTAAACACTCAGATCTTGTGAAGAGTGGAAGAACAGTTCCCCAGCTTTTGTACAATATTTCAGGCCAGCCACAGTAATTAATTGTTTCTACTCATTATCCAGAATAAATGGAAAATTCGATTAATTCCAATCTTCTCACATTGGATATGGCGACACATCATTTTCGCTTGAAAATCGAGTCTTTATATTGAAAATATCAGTTTATTGGATTATCACGTTTTTTATCTCTATTAGCTTAAATTCGTTCCTATGGACTGAAAATATTTTCAATAGCATCACAAGATCATAGAAACCTATACACCTCGAAGGACACAAAAATAATACCTTCCTGGAACTTCAGCTCAGCTCGTCTGTCCAAGCAAGAGTGAGTGAGTGAGTAGGATTAACGTCGTTTTTAAAGCAATACCAGATTCAATGCAATACTCCAAAGATGAATCACGCGTTCTTGGGTACATGTATGTTATCTTGGTCGATAATGCCATCGTATGC
Source organism: Hanleya hanleyi (assembly GCA_036873755.1). Lineage (NCBI taxonomy): Eukaryota > Metazoa > Mollusca > Polyplacophora > Lepidopleurida > Hanleyidae > Hanleya > Hanleya hanleyi. Next base: position 5,316 of record JAVTVY010056875.1, on the reverse strand, counting down.
AAACTGTATGTCTAAAATGTTGAGAACATCGAATTGTGCTATCATTAGTGGCCTCAACCCGGGTTTGTTGGCTTTGTTGCCAGTGCCAAATTCCATTGGGAAACGGGATCTTCACTCTAGTCTGTGCTTTTGTAACAGAAAGCCGGAGTGGAAAACCTTTGCCGCTACACCAAACTTGTAAAAATAAACAGAGCTGACTTTCCAAATGGTGGCAAGTTTCTTTGATGTTTTAATTGATATCCTCGTTTGTCATGTAGAGGTGTAAAGAAATGCGCCTGTGTGGGAATAGACTGTTTCACGACTGGAACCACTGGCATGACGGACTGTTATTGATCCTCCGATAAAGGTCTTTATGTGTGATCGAGGGTAAAGGAATGGCAGCTACCGAAAACTCACCGCCAACTTAAAAGGGGATAATGATCTCAGAGTTTGATCACAAGTAAATAGCCCAGGTTCCCCTAACGTTTCTATTTCCCACGCTAATTTGGGTGATGAATAAATTAGATTTTCCACAGGATAGGTTAATCCGAGCTTGGCATCAGCGGTGTTGATAACTAGTACAGGAAGGCTTTCCTCCAAAACAGGCTTCATTTCCTTATAAACTCGTTCAAGAAGTGTGTCCAATCATGCACAAGGTACCAATGGGTCAACAGTTTTAACTAAGAGGACTTTGGAGCACGTTATTGGATTTCCTGTTGATTTTATTTGACAAATATCGGTTGTCTGTCATTCCAATGGGTACTAATTGTGCATCCCTATTGGCTGACCTATATCTGTTCTCTTATGAATATGACTATATGCAGGCGCTTTCAAAAACCGATCCATTCAAAGCCCGTTCCTTCTCATTCACCAAACGCTATATAGACGATCTTCTCGCTGTGGATAATCGCTATATAAATGACACAGTGAAGGATATATATCCACCTTCACTGGATTTGAAGGAAACTACAGATAACCCTATAGACACATCATATTTAGACCTATATCTCTATAAAAATGAAGTGGGCCTTCTCTCTCGTCGACTTTATGACAAAAGAGATGATTACAATTTCGACATCGTAAACTATCCCTTTCTGGACAGTAATATTCCAGTGGGACCTGCATATGGCGTACACATATCACGCCTAGTAGCATTTGCTACATCCTCTGTTAAATGTGACGATTTTAATCAACGTCACAAAACATTCTTGCAGAAACTTATAAAACAAGGCTATATACACCACCAAGCGCCTCCACTCAAAGTTTCTCAAATTCGGCGATACATATCGCATGCTGATAGCAAAATACAAGCGTAGCGTGCAAGATCTATGGCGTTACGTTTCGTAACTTGTGTCTAACTCCGCTTAAACCGGGGCTAGGGGCCGTATGAACCCATGTGTTTCAAGATCCTCATGGTACTCATGTGAACAGTCACAATCAAAGCGTGACTGAGATACATCATTCTTTAGATGACGACTTTACAACGAATATTATGGATTAAGAATACTGATCAGCGATACGGATTTGATATTTTTGGAAAATCGTGATGTCTTGTCGGCATCATTGAAAACTGTTGACCGCTTCTCTTTTGCAGGAAACAAGCCTATGTTTATGTATACTATGATTGTCTTTTTGAATTTGGTGCTAATACTGTTATATGGAATATGGAATAGGTCTTTAGATTATGGACGCGGATATTCTCTAATGGACTACGACTGAATTATGAATGACGGGCCAGACGCTTGTAATTGATCATCCAATACGTTCACCCATATCCAACACTTCTGTACTGTTCTGAATCAATGACATGACAGCGAGCTAATCTTATTCAACACTTATACAGACAGATGGAACATGCGATTTGTTGTCAAATATGGAAGCTATCTAATATCATAGTACATAGTGCATATGGAGTTTGGCGAGTAAACAATGCATCGTGGCCAGTAGACGCTCTTCCAGTACCTAATGAATGAGCAGGGATGTGCTAAGTACACTGTTGGCATAGCGCTGGCTGGATCTATATGCGTTCTTGTTCAAAGCACTGGGATAGCCCGTGATAGAATTCCCTTTGTAGGGGGACAAACAGATTGACCATCTTTCTGGGTGATAAACATCTCAGTAGGCGATGTTTGCCGGTTAGAGAGCAGATAAATCTGATGGAGAGCATGTGTGGGGTGAGGAGAGAGAGCTGCGTCAGATTGTGATCGATACGTCTGTGTGTATGGCACCGGTAACAGATGCTGCACCAGTGCTTCCTGCACTTACATGACTAATAGTAACACATCCCGACACAAGGCAGGCGGAATATGTGAAATCTAACTGCAGCAAGATGTCTCATTTATACATTATTTCCTCACCAAATTATTCAAGTCACCTGTCCTGTTTATGCGGTTCAAGTGCTGCTAATATCCAACAAAGCAATGCAGTTTTAATCTCGATGGCTCCTCAAATAATAATTTGCCCAATAATTTTCAAACAAGCGTAAAATCAATAATGAAGTGTAATGAATAACTATGAAAATCCCCTGGTTGTTTATATTGCATAATATGATAAACGTGCACCATTGCAAACGAAGTCACATGACAATGTATACTCCGTTTAGGAAGGAAGACGCCATGGGCTTCATAATACGTCAGCTCCGTTTCATGTGAAATACTCCATTTCCTGGTTTGGAGTCTAGGTAACGTTCGATCGTTTGACCTCAAAACCAAGAAGGTCGGTCCCTTCTTCTTCCCCACGAAGTCAGCTGGTACCCAAAATCGCAAACCGTAACCTGGAATCAGAGATACTGACCAGAGAACAAACTTTAGACGGTCAGATGACCGAACGGATGAATTGAATCGATAGGATTATTGCTTGCAACGAATCCGAGGTACACACCACGTCTGCACACTCGAGTTATTGCACTGACAGCAATTGCTTTCTGAACTATTTCCTACCTCAGTTACGTCAATCGTTGGCATTTTGGCCCTATAGTCAACGAGTATATTTTCATCTCGATCAATGTATACCTAGAGTTTAGTCACAAGTTTGGCCACATTCCGTTCACTAGCTATCACACCGCACACAAAAGTTACCAGTAAGAGACACACCTGGAGTTATGCCCAGATCCACACCCATGAACTGATATGTACATGCATGTGTTGAAATAAAAGAAAATCTACCTTCAAAAGGTGTTAGCTATTGCCTTTCTGATTGCTGACAACCACTTTGGGGTATCTCATAATTTAGCAACTTGAATCAGCTGTCCTTGGGCAGTCTCTCGTGGAAAGAAGTAAAAAGTTCACCCAGTAAGGTGCAGTTTGTTACAGTCAATTATCTTCAGCTGATGCTAATACTAAGTGCGTAGTGGTGGTGCATGTTTACATTTCAAATGTAGTTTTAACATACCATTCTGCCAGAGGACGTCCCACCAAATAGCGGAGGACAGCTCTTCAATATTACTCTGACAAATGGTGTTCACTTTGTCGAAGCTAATCATCTTCATGTGTGTTTCAAGTGTCCCTATGTCGTGTTTTTAGTGAAAGCGAAAGACTAAACGACAATCAAGAAGAACTACTAAACGAAGGGCAAAATGTTCCATGTATAACAGAAAAAAGATATGGCTGTTGTCCGACCAAGTAAATCAGCGTAACTGGTGCACTGTGAGAGACTTGGCTTCTTTCCATACATACCCCGCTGCTGGGTGCTCCATCGATGCAAAAACTCATAAATTCGGAGGAAAGAAAATACTAAACAAAAACAAACATGCAATCGTGGAATGAAACAAGTCGGGAGGTGCAATTTTGTAGCTATATATCAGTTGAATGGTGACTGTCACTGTCTCTCATGGGCCTATAGCCAGAAGTTTTCTAACATAATGTAGCTTATATCCAATCTACTGATATCGTGCTGGTTGAAAGGATAGGTTTATCGTTCATCTCTAGTACCGTCTACAGTTTCAAGTATGTGCCGCGACGTTATAAGTAAATTTATCTGGCAATACAAATTATTCCCGCTTGCTCCTCCGTGAATATGTCAGCTCCTCTGTCACAGATACAGGGTATATGTGCAAGTTGCGTCTGTGTTTATGGTTCGAACGCGATAACATTCCATATACAAGTTATGCTGTAGGATTTTACGTACAAGTTAAAATATTAAGGTACGGTCTGAGAGCATTATAATCCATGTATATCGAATGAGGATGCTACGAATACTTGACTGATATTCCTGCCCAGAATTTTGAACCCGAGTATGAATCAGACTTACTGACAAATTACCCAACATAGGTTTCTGAACTTTCCCTTTCTATTTGATAAAAGCATGGAGCTGAGCAGCACGATAATGGAATGGTAGTTTTAAAACGAAGAAAGAGCATTTCGGGATTTGTAATAGATTTAAATCATTTGGACCAAATTCATCCCGAGATAATTAGCATTCTAAATATGTGCAAAACACACAATAAACTGTGAATATAACACACAATAAACTGTGAATATAACACACAATAAACTGTGAATATAACACACAATAAACTGTGAATAATATTTGCTTCTTTGGAGATATTGAATTTCTATATCAGATCATGGAACCTTGAATTATGCTCCATGCGATAAAATTGAATATACGTGTTCATCAATTATAAGTGTTGTTGTTAACCTCATTAATTGATTGATTGATTGATGGCCCGTGTAATAAAATTGAGTATATGTGTTCATCAAAGAAGTCTTTTTGGTAACATTATTAACTGACTGATTGATGCTCCGTGTAATAAAATTGAGTATGTGTTCATCTTGTTGGTAACATTATTAACTGACTGATTGATTCATTGATGGTCCGTGTAATAAAATAGAGTATAAGTGTTCATCAAAGAAGTCTTGTTGTTAACCTTATTAACTAACTGATTGATTGATTGATTGATGCCCCGTGTAACGAAATTGAGTATACAGGTTCATCAAGGAAGTGTTGTTAATAATCTTAACCCTTATTGACTGTGTGAATAAGAATATAACTTACCGTGTACATGTTGTAATGTCAGTATAATACACAATAATCTCGTACAGAAAGCATAGTAGTAATTCTTCCACATTGTATGCTCCATAATTTTCTCCGCAAATCCTTAAACGATTTTCTATGCTTTAGATTCAGTCTTTGTTTCTGGTTTGAAAACAGAAACGATCTTTATCTCGAAATAACAGAAGTCCAAAGTAATATCTTCCTTCTGATATTTTTGTTGGTACCACAATTCACATCTATTTCGCACTGAAGTAGTTTGTTTCCACTGTGTACATAGCTGGCGGAAGTATAGTATCCTCTTGGCACCACGTTATACCACGAACCTGCTACCACGGGGTTTTC